>JASCZW010016302.1:0-18958 GCA_034211315.2 Aedes japonicus | reverse complement strand
TTAACATCCGAGGCGAGCAACACCACTTTCTGTCCAGCACCAGCATCACCCGCACCAAACACGGCCACTTTTTGGCTCAAAGGCTGACATTTTACTCATTAATTGGTATTTTCAAGCAGCGTGTAGTGTTTTGGAATTGGAATAGATCAAAATATATACCAAATTTAAAATTATGCAAAATTGATCCGGTATAAAACACAATTTACAACACCGGTGCAGCGATGTATCCCATCCATGATTTGGAGCACCGTTGAAGATGCCCTTATATGTGTAGTGGGCAGACTCTTGAGCTTTGGGCATATTGATGTTAATGAATATGACCTGATACATTTTAGAAAGTAATTTAACCGGAGATGAATTTTCGAGCCGTTGTTGTTTCGATGCAGGAAAGTTCTTAAGCTCGGAAATTGTGAGTGTATTGTAAGAAGTTAAACGTGATGGATTGTATTGAACATTGCTTCAGATATGGTTATTTTTCATGTCAAAAATGACACTTTTATGTGCCAGTCTCAAAGTAAAGTAAGGGATATAATTAGGCTGGGTTTGTATTTTGACTCATTTGCTGAGTAGCTCGTCCGATCTTTATCCGATATCGAAGATTTTTTGTAGATATGATCAAGTTATATCAACCGAAGTCAAGGAAAAATGAAGTACAATTTAGGATGTCAAAGATATGAAGAAAAAACGAGTTATCCAGCGATCAAAATAAAAACCGGGTCTAAATACATCAGTCACCCTGCTCGTACATAATACTACTTTCTAGTGTGTTGATTTTCTGGCGTTAGTAAAAAAACATAGAAAGGAAGATTGAAACTTTCCAACATTCAATGACTACTGTTCCCGCAGTCGAACCAATGTCATCCCGTTTGATAGCTCTCATTTGCAGTAAAACGCTTATCTTCTTCCATATTCGCCCTAGTCAATACCACCGCAGTTCCTAAACCATATCGACTTTATTACACCCACCCTTGTCGAAGCGTATGTTCGAAACCGCAAGTTGCAAATTTGTTATCAACTTTTGTCGGGAATCGTAATCTTCCCCCTTCTGAGATCTGTTCAAAACACCACCGAGTCGATACTCCACTCAACCGGGGGGTGCTTTCCTATGTAAAAAAAAAAGAATCAATCGGATGAAGGAAGGAGAAATTGATATCAAAACACACCTCTGATTGAGTAAGTGCGAGAAAAAAAAATCAATTTCAACTCATGTCAAAAGCTGCGGGGGGATAACACACCGTGCATTGATTGAAAAACACCAGGAACATACTTTCTCTCCATGTGCCTTATTCATATCCATCGACGGTATCCGAGCTTGTAAGACAGCCTGATGCTGCGCCTCTTGCGGAGGGTTGTGTTGTTTTTCTCCTCAACGCTCAGCTTCCGGATGTGGGATCCAATGGTTGCCCGCCCCCTACAAAATCCCCCGCTGAAGGTTAGTGAGGGAAGAGAGGGAAGCTTACATCGTTCGATATGAAATTTTCGCAGCTTCCTGCGAAGGTTCACCGAGTCGAATCGCTTTGATTTGATTTCTGCTTACCATAGTGGAAAATGTCATAAAATTGACACTCCAGATCAATATCACACTCGCCACACAAACACACGCCGTCAGCCGCTGAATCGAAATCTACCTACCATCTTGAAACTCGTCTGGAAAAATTTGCATTTACTCATAATCAATCGGATCTGGCTCGGATCTTAGTCGTATCCCTCTTCAGAGAGAAAAGCCTTATCAAAACAAATTTCCACATCTGGCTGAGTGGGGTAACTGACTGTGCCACTTTTACACGAGGGCAGCATATTTCGTCACCCACTTGGCATCTCATTTGCCTACATCATTCGCTAGATTTGATCTCGAAGACGCGCGGCGTCAATTGGAATGGCAGTGAACATCATGAACGGCATGAGGCAAGCGAAAAGCATAGAAAGAATAAGGACGAACAGCATATTTGAATCCTAATTTCACACTTTAGCAGCACTTGAATGGCTCTTCTTTCGATGCAGTTCAATTTCGTCGGTTCAAGATTGAGGATTTTTCGGCTGCCATTTAGAGAGATGCTATCGGATCGTTCAAGGGCGAGGGTATTCAAATCGAGTAGATGTAAATTAGCGGAAAATGTTATTGTATTTTGAAGTTTTTCTTTTCTAAGGGGAATGTCGTGTGTTAATTCAATAAATTTCCATACTCATCGCAAGAAACCTAACGTTTGTAACGCAATGCAAGGCTGGTACCCTTCACCCCAACTTCCCCTGCTAGAAACAGGTATTGAAATTTCATTAGACACTCCCTGCTCTTGATGGCAAAAGTGCACTAATACCGTTCGTAATTTTCACCCGGCTGTGCTGCAAGTTCTGTTATAAATGAGGAAACTTGTAACCATTAGTCACCAGGACGCGTACTTCCAGCAGCAAGAGTCTCAGGAGCCCGGCCCGGCCCGACCCGTTCAGGTGGGTATGCTCTGAGGATGAACAGTGGTAGCAGAGCACTCATTCCGCGCCATGTAACATGGGCCAAATTTATTACATTTCAAATAGTCATTATCCAGATTTACGAGTTGGCGCGCAGCAGAACCTTTTTGCGCTTTCTTCGTTTCACTTGAACCGTGTGAAATGCGCCTGGCTCCGTCAAGGAAAAAGTTCAATATCCTCATCAGAAAAAAAAAAGTGCGCTAGGTATGTTACGCTATTTTCTAAAGGGGCGCGCGGGCAGGTCAAACAGCATCAATGATTGATTGCAACCAGAGCTTTGATGAAATTAAGTTCGCGCTTCACGCTGCATCACTGTTTTTTGCCTTTAATTCTATTTGATTTTCCACCGGGCTACCAGATGTCAATGGTGATGAACAGAGTAGCTTCCATTGAAGCTATCGGACCCATCCATGCTGTTCCGTTCGGGGAGGACGAGGATGTGGATGAATTCAAAATCCCTTCCAATTCAATTTACTCTAATTAAAAGCTTGTTGATACGCCAATAAATGCGTCCTGGACTTCTGTGTTAAAAATTAATCGGTTTCCGCAATTTGTTGAAGTGTGTATACGTTCGAGTTTCCGGAAAATTCGGTCTCCACTTGTTGGTTAAGTGGGATATCAAATGGTTTTCAGTTGGAGGGAGTTGAGTGGATGTCTAACTTTTTCGGACATTATCAACGGTGCCCAATTTGGCTTAGCAGATGTGGCATTTGGGACGGAGGGGATGTCAGTGCCCAGTGATTGTTACCATAATTATTTTTCGCATAATTTAGTGGACATCGAACCGGGAATCGAATTATAGCGATAATTAGATGGTGGTGTTAATAAGTGATATGATTGGCAGTGAATCCGATTTGGTAGTTTGTATAAATCAAAATTCAATTTTCAGCTTAGTCACCGGGAGCATTAATTTTCTATAAATTTCATTCCCAGGATGAGTACTTTAGGCGTTTGTATGCATAATTAGAATGCTGAAAATAATTGCTTTGGATAGTGTTATCAATGTTAGAGGAGTTGCTATTTCTGAAAAAAATTCAAGTTAGAAGTTTAAAATAATTGACATCGTTATGAAAGCCGAGATGAAAGCCAAAAACTGTTTCACCCAAAATAACACTCTGGGAAAATGGTACAACAAAATGCGAGTGCTAGGAATGATATTTATTTAATATTGTCGGTTGCATTTGAGTTTGAGCATGGTAGAGATGTTAAAATTAGAATACTCAGACGATGGTTCAAATTGTCATCGTATTCTGCTTTATTTGTCAATTCGGCAAAATCTATTTTGTCGCTGACTGCATTAAAGAAAACCAAAGAATTGCTTTTCCGAGAATGCCTGTACTCTGAAGCTCACAATTTGGCAAAATTTTGAACAGTTTGAGAGATTTTGAATGCATCCAGTCATGGGCGTAGCCAGGATTTCATATAGGGGAGGGTAAGCCATTTTTAGAGAGAGATAATTGAACAATTCTAGACTTGTTTTGGAAGTAAAAAAAACTATCTCAAAAACCTTCGCTTTTCCCATGTTTTAAAATCGAACCACATTAAATAGGAACCATGCCAAACGGGTACTGTAATATATCGGAATATTCACTTAACAGGCATGATGGATTTTTTGTATAGGATAATGAGTTTACAGTTTGTACTACAAATCTAGACAAAATCGTCAAAAGCTCGACAATTGTAAACAATGACTTAAAACGTAAATTTCCTGAAAATGCCAGGTTGTTAACATCTATATCCACTACCGAAGGGAAGGTAATAACTCCTTGTATCTATTTCGGGTGCTATTTTAATTGTGAGGGCAAGGCGATCTCAGAAAATTACGCTAGATGTCATTGTTTACGTATGTTACTTTCGACCTTTTCACTATTTTGTCTAGAAATGTATATTTCCTCCGCGACCCTCTCACCCATGGTCAACATGACTATATATTTGACAGACCTCATATTGATATCAACCGCAACATGGTTGATCTAAACGCAGGCATGGTAAAATCAAACGCATTAATAGTCAGGTGAAAATTGTTGGTGTTTGTGCTCAATTTAACCCTCGATATGGTAGTTTCTACCGCGGTTTTTTTTGTGTATAGGCATCATAACTCCCAATAACGGTAAAATGGACTATCAAATTCTTCTCTGTGTATAATTATTTCATCTGCTATTATCGAATTCTCCGTAATCTCTCCACGTTTTAAGTCGATACTGGCCTCAGGTGGATACTACTGCAGAAATTTTTTTCGATTATTTACTTTTCCGTTTCAGTAAACGGAATTTAACATGGGTTTGGGATAGTAAAAGAAATATCTTGCGAACACGATAGCGACCTAAAGAACGAAAATTAAATTGGAATTTGAAGGTTTCCACGCAATTTAATGGGAGCTGTCACTTTTACTTTCGAAACAACCATACATTAATTGTTATGTTATGTATTCTCCGTGCGAGGAGTAACGATTATGATGTAGAAGGAGATGTTCGCTCATCACCATGAGGCACTAAGAGTGAACAACAATGTTTTTGGCTGGAATGAAAGATGTGCAGAGAAAGTGTTGAAAGTTCCGTCAGAGTGCGGCAGGTAGGAAAATTAACAGATGTTTTTGAAAATTGAGCGAGAGGGCATGTATCCAATGGTACTCGAACCATGGACGTCAATCTTTGCCTAACATCCCACTGCGGGGTAGGTTGTAGCGACGGAACAAGTCCGCGACTTCAACAGGCAAAAATTGAGCGTGAATTCAGTTTATCGTTTACCAAAATGAACCCTGCTGACACTCAATCTTGTGGAAGTGTAGAGATGGTCTTGGCTTGCAATAAAGCAAGTATCACGTCAACACATTCCTATCCATTCCTCATTTGACCTGCATTCGGACGAGACCGGTTTGGGATTACCAGTTTTTACACATTGAGGATGTATGCTAGTCCCTGGCTGATCTGGCAGTAGCGGAGTAACAACCTCTGGCGGTCAATCATGCTCATAGAAACGGATAAAATCTATGAATAGTATTCTCATGCTTTCTCACACGCTTATCAAATGACTGGTCTGAAAATCGGATACCAGCTGTCTCGTCTTGCCGGATAATATGAAAGCATGTACTCCATTAAAATCTCTTGGATACGGACACAATATTTCAAAACACTGAATCAAACTATAAGATATGATTAACATATATTCTCAATAATACGCAACTGAGTACAAAAAACGGGATGACATGGATCAGCAGGGTAGCATTTATCGGTTTAACCCGCACCATATAAGTCAAATAAACATTTTCCGTAGATACACTTTCATACTATCAACTATGTTTCTTAATTTAGTATTATTTGGCTTCTGAAAAGTATAGCATTGGTTTAAATATTTAGTTTTTCAATGCCAAGAATTAAAACTTTAATTGGGCATAGCTTTTTCAACTTCCAGCTAGCCGGAAAAAAGGGATCAATGCTCTGCCCTGGGATGCATAGTTGACGTAACCACCATCGGTATGATTGTTGAGGAAATGCGTTTTTTCGGGTTTAAGCTGAAATGCAATGTGTACCAACAACTATGGATGCAAATGTTCTGTCCACGTGATGAAGTTTTACTTATAAAGTGGCCATTGCAAGATACTAGAATAGTTTCATTTGTTAATCACCTTTAAAACGCATACGCCAACTTATGCAAATGAACAGGCATATTACTGAACGTTTATTCTCATGGTTTGTGCGCAAACCAGAGCTGCTCTTGTTCTGAATAATATGTCGTAAATTAGGCTCTTCCGCCAATTGACTTCCTCGAACACCGACAGAAAGTTTCAAACCGACTCCATTTGGATTTAGCGCCGATATCCACCACTCGGACTTAACAGTCCAGAAAATGTTCGACTCTTTCAAAGAGCGTCAGTTGGCGAAAAAAGCATGAATGTTGCAGTTTACAGTTTCTACTGTAAGGTGTTGAGAGACCTGAACATAAATTTACCAACTGGGACATGAAGAGTGCGAAAGTTGTCAAGCCCATCGTGTTCACGAAAAGCAGACAGGGCACTCTGTTAAAGCTGACCGATACTGATCAGGGAGTATCAACAACGAACGAAGTCCATTGCGAGTTGTGTTTTAGTTGGAAGGATCGCGGACGAGCGATTGCTGGCGAGATGAATATGATAGCGATCGGTAAAATGCGAAATCAACAAGTCCGGTCTTCTCGGTTGATCTTCAAAGGTTACCTTTTATGCATATCAGTCGTTGTGAATTACTTATATCTCATTTTAGCAGTTGTAGGTGGGTCCAACCTCAAGAATGGAATCATTCAAAGAAGTAATTTTCGCCTAATAGCTTACCTAATAGTTCACATAACAGAATAAGAGATATTTTTATTAGATACGTTGTGTTAGATAGGTTCGGTAATTGGTCAAAGGAAAAAGTTTGTAATAAATCGTTAGTCTTTACTGTTTAACAAAAATCTCAGGGATGTCCACTTTTTGTCCTTTTTTGCTACAACTTGTCACCATATCGAAGCAACTTCGCGTTATAAGGCTTTATCGTGGAGGCCAAGTGGCAATATGACAAAAATTAAAAATAAGTATTAAAAAAATTAAAGCAAACGTTAAAATTTCAAAAATTAAATCAAAACTTAGGGGGGCAACGGCCCAACTATGCCCCCCTCTGGCTACGCCTATGCATCGAGTAACCACTGAAAAGGTACCGATATATCTACACTGCCGGTCAATATAACTTGACCGATGATGAAAAAAACAATTTTTAGATTTGTCACTCCTATTTTATGTACAATTTAAGGTTTTAATACATTCGAGATGAATAATAAGAGAATACAATTTTTTGAATAGGAATTTATCGAATTTCGGCTTTTATCGAGTTTTCTCGGCCACAATAACTTCGGCTCGAGAAAACAAGAAAATCGTGTAAAACTAAATAATGTTTTGTAAGGGAGTGCACAATATTGATCTCTCACATAAATCACAGTAACCATGGACATTGAACAGACGTCACCGAAAAATGTTTTTTGTTATGCAGGAAAACGTTTGCCGGGTCGGCTAGTACGGAAAAAAGGTAACCCAGCAAACACAGGATCGTATATGATAGCGGATAAGAGTGAAAAGTGGAGGTGATATACGTGCATTTCACATGAAGTCAAATGGACGCATGTACGCCTCCACTTTGTACTTATATCCGCTATCATATACGATTTTGTGTTTGCTGGGAAATTTCTCACTGCATATGATAAAAGTTCATAACAAAAAGTTGATTCAATAATTTTGAAAGAAGATTTTCTAAATGTCATTTATCATCATAGATAAAAAAATGGCAGGCTAAAAACAATTGTCAGTTGAAAAGCGGGCCCGAATTGTTATTTTGAGAAAAGGTGGTTAATCGTTCGGAGAGGTATCCCAATTTATGCCTAAGAGTACAGTGATGTTTACTTGCAAGCGCTCAGCTGAAACTGGATTGAATTCAAATCGAAAGGGTTCTGGGAGGCCGCGAAACAATATCAAAAGTAACTGACGACAGAATTGCGATACTCAGCAAGAGAAACAGATATAACACAGTACCGGATATTGCAACTGTAAATAACCGGAGTCAAGGCCAACTGTAAATAATCGGAGTCGATTTCGGTATGTCAACTGAGAGGTTTTTCGGTCGTGTTGCAATAAGGAAGCCGTACATTCGTGAAGTCAATTGCCGAAAAAACAGCTTACGCTTAACTCCACTCATTAGGTTCTGTATAAGATCTGGCTACAGAAAAAGCAGCCAGAAGCTTTTTCTTAATGTCTTCCTCAGATTTGACCTCCTTGGGATGCTTCCGTAGTGCCTGTTTCATAATAGCCCAGCATTTTTCGATTGACCTTAGTGCCGGTACATTCACACTCAGATTATTTTACAGAAATTTGTAAATTTTTACCGAATTCTCAACAGCATTACGTTCGGTTATCTGATTTTTCGAATTTTGGTAAAATTTAACTGAAATCCGGTAAATTTCTTACAGATAACTGTAAAATTTCACCGATATCCGTTAAATCGGATTACCGAACGTTCAGCTGTTGAGAATTCGGTAAAACATTACAGACATCTGAAAAAAAATCTAAGTGTATTGGTCCGTTGGCATCGTACCACTCCAGGGCAGCATTTGAATAGTGGCACGAAGCAAGATCCGACTAGAAGATTGAAGGGCCCGCGTGTTGCTTCAACAGAGGAAGTAGACGTTTCTGTAGACACTCCTTGAGGTAGATCTTCCCGTTTACAGTCCCGGTAGCCACGAGAGGCGCACTCCGATCGCTTGCCAAATCATGTATTTCTTCGCAAAAATTTCTGCTTCCTTACTTCATCCGGAACATAAAATTTGTGCTGGGCGGTGAAGAAAGTAGCCCCGAAAGCTGCCGGAAGTCCGCTTTTATGTAAGTCTTATCATCCATGATGACACAACAATCCTTCGTCAGCATATAGATGTACAGTTTCCAGACCGTGACTTTTCCATCGTATATTGCCGTTCGTCACGAATTGGAGCTTTCTGGACTTTGTACGTATGCAGTTTCTCCTGGTCCTTGGCTCTCTGAATGAAAGACTTGGACAGATTTAACTTTTTGGCCACCTTTCTGACCGAAGTATTGGGATTCCGCTTAAACGATTACATGACTCGCTTGTGATCCTGATTTCTAATAGAACATCCTTTCTGACTGCATTTCTCCTTCCAGTCGATGCTCAGAGTTTCGAAGTAACGTTTGATCACACAAGTCACCGTTGACGGCACGATTCCGAGTTTTTTTTTCGATGTCCCGATGAGAGAGTTGAGAACCTTCATGTGCTTGCGTAAAATCAATTCGCGACGTTGCTTTTCAGGTGACGCCATTTATTCCAATTTTCGAAAAACTAACAGCGTAAAAAATACAACAAAAAAAAAACCCTCCAAACTATCTCTACTCAAATTTTCAAGAGAAAACACTCAATGGGTAACTTTCTACAGCGTTTTTTCCGTGATGCATTTTGATGTGGGACACCCTCTGTATTTATCTGGCCCAGTATACATATGAAATTGGCAGATACATGTACTACAAAGTTAGCCATGCAAAATACTCTATGGAAACAGCATACGGAGAACCATATTAGGCGAATCAACGAAGTCAACATAATCTTAAATGATGGAATAGTGACCTTATCGTTAAAGTACCAGAAACATCCAGAGAAGCAAGTTGGAATCTTCCTCATTCAGATCTCTAATTGCCCAGTACTTGTGCCATAAGCCTGGTCAAATCATTCATAAAGTGTGTATTAAGGAAGATGGCACACCGGAAATCTTCTATATCTTTTGAACCGTATCATTGAAACCTGAAAATTAGAGCAAATCTTTTTAAGTCACTTTTTGCGTGACATAATTAATGAACGTTCCCTTATAGCCCAGTAAGAGTTTTTCATTCTCTGAAATTTTAAAAAATACCCGATAATCGGTTTAATTATGGTGGGTAAATATGTGTGTGCCATTTTTATCGGTTACACCCTTTACCAAGTAGCGATATAAAGATAAACATGTAAAATATTATAAATCGCATTCCCTTGGCTTAAAGTGTGATGTATACTCAAAAAAAATCTTAACTAATTAGTTCAAAGTTCACTCTAAATCGATATTTGCCTAGTTGACGTATAGCTTTGCATAAATGGCAGCTTTACTCGCTTAGTGGAAACTTGAAATATGAGCAGTATAGTATAATGCTCAAATATATGTGCGTAATTTATTGGGAATTGATTCAAAACCAAGAATAAAATGTTTTCCCGACCCGGATTTGTTTTTGTATAGTCGAATCTTAAGCCCCATAATAATAATATCAAAATTTCTTTAATCTGTCGCTTGTATTAAATATCGATTGATCTAATAATCGCATACACTCTAATAGAGTGGATTGTTCCCTAGTGTGTTCGGGATAATTTTTCGGGTTGAAAATTTTGCATATTTTCTAGTTGAGCATGCCACAAATCATTAATTAGACTGATATCATCAACAGATGTGACCCATCGGAGCTCTCTTTCTGCGAGTTAGTAAAGCCTGCAGGCCATTGAAAAGCCTATATCAATAGCAGTGATTGACAGTAGACAGGATGTCCTGGGATCAAATTGATTTGGGCCCGCTCTCAGCTGTCAGATAGATGTCTAATCATTTGTTTTGGTTATATGTTGGCTGAAAGACAACGGAAATACTGGCGAAAATTCCCAAAAGTAACATTGGTCAAAGCATTTCAAGAGATTTCGGTGTATGATTGTGTTTTTGGAAGTTTTTTTAATTCATTTTGCGGTTATACATGGTGTGCCGGTTGCAGAGAACAGACACAACATACAATGTTGACATTATTTTGACAGCTGAGCTTGCTGAGATGTTGTCTACGTGAAAAAGTGGTTCTTGCCATAGGCCTGAAAGCCTGTCCACGTTAAATTTCGGACACTTTGTTTTCAGTGTAAATGGACACAAGGTAAATTCAACTTGCTGATGAAATTTCAAAAGTTTGATTCCCATATTGTTGGGGTTCCATGAAAAAATGATTATGACCACCCATGGCCCCGCGGGGAACCTGTTCCGCAATGGTCACTAGGATGTTTACACGTCTGATGGACCCAGGACAATAAAGATCAACCTTCTGATGAAATTTCAAGAAGTTTGATACCCATATTGTTGGGGTTCCATGGAAAATTGTTTATGACCACCCATGGCCCCGCGGGGAACCTGTTCCGCAATGGCCACTAGGATGTTTACACGTCTGATGGACCCAAGATAGTAACATTCAATCTGCTGATGAAATTTCAAGAAGTTTGATGTCCATATTGCTGGGATTTCAATGAAAAATGTTTATGACCACCCATGGCCCCGCGGGGAACCTGTTCCGCAATGGCCACTAGGATGTTTACACGTCTGATGGACCCAGGACAATAAAGATCAACCTTCTGATGAAATTTCAAGAAGTTTGATACCCATATTGTTGGGGTTCCATGGAAAATTGTTTATGACCACCCATGGCCCCGCGGGGAACCTGTTCCGCAATGGCCACTAGGATATTTACACGTCTGATGGACCCAGGACAATAAAAATCAACCTGCTGATGAAATTTCAAGAAGTTTGATACCCATATTGTTGGGGTTCCATGGAAAATTGTTTATGACCACCCAAGGCCCCGCGGGAACCTGTTCCGCAATGGCCACTAGGATGTTTACACGTCTGATGGACCCAAGATAGGTAACATTCAATCTGCTGATGAAATTTCAAGAAGTTTTGATGTCCATATTGCTGGGATTTCAATGAAAAATGTTTATGACCACCCATGGCCCCGCGGGGAACCTGCTCCGCAATGGTCACTAGGATGTTCACACGTCTGATGGACCCAGGACAATCAAAATCAATCTGCTGATGAAATTTCATGAAGTTTGAGACCCATATTGTTGGGGTTCCATGGAAAATTGTTTATGACTCACCCATGGCCCAGCGGAGAACCTGTTCCAGCAATGGCCACTAGGATGTTCACACGTCTGATGGACCGAAGATAGTTAAATCCAACCTGCTGATGAAATTTCATGAAGTTTGATACCAACATTGCTGATTATTTACCGAATTCCACGATCAGTTCATCAAATCAAGACATGTCCATGGAAATCCGGATTTTCCGGAAATCAGAATGACCGGATTGATCCATTTCGATAACAGCTTGATAGAAGAATAAATTTTGAATCAATTGATTTCAAAATTGTTCAAATCGGCCTAAAATCACCTGAGATATAAGCATTTCAGTTTCGTGGGTACCCGGGTACCCATCCGGCCATCTACGTAGTTAAAAACGAAAAGGTGAGATATGTCAGTGACATATCTGCAAAGTCGACGTAGGACTGCTTGTTGATGTGGAGGAATTGTAATAGAATTAATGTGGAGGAATTGTAAAAGAATTAAATATTTACTATATTTTGTTCAGTCTAAAGACTCATCAAACCATCTGTTATTAGTTTTAGTAGCCCTGCGCTACAACATCAACTACCATCTGCCGAGCCTTCAGCTGCAGTCCATCGAAGCCATCGGAGTCGAGGTCGAAACTGCTGTCGGCTCAATCACCATCATCGCGGCCTATTGTCCCAAGCAAGCCAGTACCAACAACGGAACAACAACGGCCCTACGAAACGACATCCGTAAGCTAACTCGGAGGCAAGGGCAGTTCATCGTCGCCGGCGACATGAATGCGAAACACGAAACCTGGGGAACACCCGGCGGAATCGGAATTTTTCTACAGGAAGACCTGGAAGAGGGACATTACACCGTCCTGGGCCCGGATACTCCCCACCCGGTTGAGCCGATCCGGGGTCCCTTCGACAATCAACATCTTCCTCACCAAAATGGGGAACAACATCGCCCAGCCGATCGCATACCAGGAGCTCAGCTCGGACCACTATCCGGTGGTGGCCGAAGTTGGCTCCTCGGTCAACCGGCATCGTATCACCAGACGGAACAACCATCGCGCCAGTTGGGAGAGGTTCCGACAACACGTTGACGACAACATCGATTTCGACATGCGCCTTGATTCGGTTGATGACATCGAGCGGCAGCTGCATCGAGCAAGCAATTTCCCAGGCCCGGAAGCAAAATACCGGTGATTGATCAGGTGAGTGACTTGATAAACCCATTAAAGAACTTATTCGATTGATAAACCCACTAAAGAACTTATTCAATTGCGCAACGCCATTCGAAGGCAATACCAGCGAACTGGTTTGCCAACGCTCAAACGTCACTGCAATCGACTGACAAAAATTAATAAGGCCAGAATGGTGGACCTTAAGAATAACAATTTTGCCGACAAGATCCGCTCTCTCCCAGATTGTGCAAAGCCGTTCTGGAAGTTGACCAAAATTTTAAAAACTAAGCTAAGGCCCATTCCACCGTTGATCCCATTAGACAGCAATGGCTCTAAGGATCGATTGATAACTCCTGCAGAAAAGGCTGCTGAGATAAGTCAACACTTCGTCAACACTTTATCAGTTCCCATAATCTCAGAGAAGTTGGAGATCTCAGCTGACGAATTGTTGGCTTATATCAAATGCTCAAAGAACATGAAGGTCCCAGGTTTCGATAACATCTAGAACTTGGAGCTCAAGCAACTGAGCCCCCAGCTCTATAACCATCTGGCGATTGTTTTCAATCATTGCCTCCGACTTGGTTTCTTCTCCACGTGTTGGAAGTCAGCCAAAGTCATCCCCATCCAGAAACCTGGGAAAGATCCTTCATGTTCCAAGAGCTATAGGCCCATCAGCCTTCTCTCAGAATTATCCAAGCTATTTGAGAAATCGATCTACCGTCGGCTTCTTTCATCTGCCAACGAGCTGAACATCTTGCTCGACGAACAATTTGGCTTCCGACGTGGTTGGTCGACAGTTCACCAACTTAACCGAGTCATTAACATCCTCAGACGGAACAAGTCTGTTTCAAAATCATCTGCCATGGCACTTCTCGACATCGAGAAGGCCTTTGATAACGTGTGGCACGATGGCTTGGTGTACAAGCTGCATCGATACAATCTTCCCATTTTTCTGGTGAAGATAATTAAAAATTATCTGACGGACAGGACATTCCGTGTTTCGCTGCAAGGTGCAGTTTTCGATGCACAGGAGATTTCCGCCGGTGTTCCGCATGGAAGCATACTAGGTCCACTTCTGTTCAACCTATTCACCTCGGACATACCCCCGCTCCCTGAAAATGGATCTCTGTCGTTGTTCGCCGATGATACCGCAGTCGTCCACAATGGTAGGGTAATAAGAGCGCTTACAGCGAAACTGCAGCGAAGCCTGAATGTTCTGTCTGAATACTTCACCGAATGGAAGATCTGTATCAATGCGGCGAAGACCCAGGTCATCCTATTTCCACACTCCAACTCTCCCAGACTTGTTCCGCCTGAGGATTGTAAAATAAGCCTAAACAACACAACGGTGGAATGGGCCAAATCAGCTGTCTATCTTGTCGTTACCATAGACAGCAAGCTTATTTTCAGGGAACAGGTTGACAAAACTGTCACAAAGTGTAGCGTTCTGTTGAAGCTACTGTACCCATTGATCAACAGAAGGTCTACATTATCCCTTAAAAATAAGCTTGCTGTCTACAAGCAAATCATACTTCCAGTCATCGAATACGGCATGCCAATCTGGGAGAGTTGCGCTAAAACACATCACCTGAAGCTTCAGCGTATTCAAAATAAGTTCCTCAGGATGATCCTGATCACCCCTCTGAGGACAAGAACATCTGAGGTCCGCCGTCTGGCCGAGATAAAAATGCTCGACGATCGCTTTAGTGAGTCTATCAATCGGTACAGGGCACGCTGTCTGACATCGGATCACCAGATCATTCGGAATCTGGTTCCCCACCCCTAGGATCTTCAAATTGTAGTTTTAGTTATAGATTGGGTAGGTTATCAAAGACTTTGTGCACAAATTACGTAACGCAAAAAAGCGGGATATTGGACCCCCTCCCTCCCCTATGTAACAATAAGTAACACGTGACCAGACTCCTCCCCTTAAATTACGTAACGCTCTCGCCCCCCCCTCTATCTCTTGTGATAAAATCATCACAAAAACTGTTATTGTTATTGTTTTTATGTTTAATTTTCATTTGAGTAACTTGAAATTAGTAAAGATTGCTAATATTAGTCAATTAATTTCATTTAAGTAACTCAAAGCTATTTAAAAGATTACGAAAAACATTGCACTAATTGTACTGCATTTATTCAGGTTACTGGATGTTCTTAATAGCAGTTCACACTACAGCTTATATTACATGATATAGAGTATCTTGATATCAAATGAAATGTACATTATTTCCAGTGAAAACTAAATGTATAGTTGCTGATATCAAGATACTCTATATCACGTACTATAAGCAGTAGTGTGAACGTACTATAAAATTGTTAAGTATATTAAATTCAGCAACTTTACTGAAACGTCTTGAAATTATTTAAAGTATTACAAACAAGTTCAAAGTTTTAGTCATATAACATAATTCTAGCTAGAAGATCGCAACAGTATTTTATGCAATGCATAATATTAACAGATTGCGATTATTATAATCTAATTATTATTAATTATAATTTTTTATACCAATCAATTTTCCGTTTAGTCCGAAACATAGAACAACAGATTCCGTAACAAGTGCACTTGATGTAGGCTACACGCAGAGGAATATTGGGTGACTGAACGCATATTTCTTGTGTATCAAATCAAACCACACTTTGTCTTAGTTTAATGTAATCATATATTTGAAACACCAAAATTTCTTATCGAATCCAATATTGTTAGTCAATTAATATTTCTAACAGAAATCATTATTGATTCAACAAAATAATTTTGTAGAATAAACAATTAACAACAAATTTAACTTAATTTCTTATTATTTCAATGGTTCTAATATAAAAAACAATATTTTGTTTTTAAATTCAACCGCTTTGGTCGAATCAATGCAAAGGTGCATTGTTTCCGAAAATCTTATGTTTTTGATTCAACAATAAATGCTTTTTTTTCAATAAAAGCCTCCATTGCAGCGCTTTCAGAACCAAAATAATAATAATCAAAAATAAAATCGGTATTGTTTGAATAAATTAAAATCATAGGTAAGCTGTGTTGAATATATACAGAACAATATATTTCTCTGCGTGCATGCGTACGATGTATGGAAAATTCACCAATTGTTTGCTCAACCCCCCTCCCTCACCTTCATGCGTTACGTAATTGTGCACAATTACCAACACAAAGCCAAATTTTAAAACTACCAATGCCCCAAGGGCTGAACTGAAAAAAATAATTATAACACAACATACGCGTAACATATAAAACACATAAGAGATTAAACAAAGCTCAAAATTAGTGTGTGAACAGTGAACATCATTGAACAAGCAATTGTCGAGGGCAGGGGCTTTTCTAGCCAAGCCAGTTCACCAACATTGTTCGTGTACTTCACAACAGCAGCGCTAGGTACCGACCGCCAGCTGCTTGCCGCGACCAGCTGAGCATTCCTGGGTACCGCCGGCTACTACTGCCAATGCTGGGCACCGAGCAATGCTGCTGGGTGCTGCATCGCCCATCGGGAGATCCGCTCAGCTCCAATGCGGCCGAACGAATGAGGTATAATAGTTCGGAAATGTGTCTTTTATCATGGCATCGGGTACCATTGCATGAACAAAAGGGGGTAACAGCTAAAGCAATGTGAATCAAATTCATTAAAAGGGGAGGGGAATCAGATGTTTCGCCAAACACTAGCGTGAAACAGAATCTACCACTCGAGAACAAAGAAGAAGAAGACGATGGGAGACGTCTCTTGCTTAGATTTGAAAACTGTGCTAGGAAATTGGTTAATTTACTCTGTGAATCGAAATTATAAGACATCACCTTACATTTACGTTATTTTTAATAAGTTAATGTTAAAAATCAATCAACTTGATTACTAAAACTGATAAGTAGAATTATTTCCAATCGATTGGTGCAAACGATATGAAAATCGTTTATGCAATGACTTAGTTATTATCGCTCATAATCTCCTAAACGACCCGTAACGCGGTCGATTTCAGAAATTTTAGAACGGCGCCCCAGTATAGAAATGAAAGACGTAGTCCTACGTCAAAAAAGTAAGAGCCCCTTATTTCACCCCTGCTTGCTGAAAAATTCCGGAAAATTTTGCAATCGATTTTGACCGTCATTTTCTTGGATCTAACCGAGTTTAAATCTTGTACAATGAAAAACCATTTAAATATCGTGAATTGAAATCCGAAAAGGTACCCGGGTACCCATTCGGCCACACAACGGTTAAACCCTTTGTGAGCGACAGCACTCTTCAAAGGCGCGCCCCTTTATGAGTCAAAATCGGATTCATTGCAAACAAAACAAACAATAACTCTGATAGTGACCATGCAACGAGTTATAGTACATTAGAATTAAATACACAAACAAACACACCTAACCACATCTAAAGACTGTATTCGATGAAATCTGGACACACGCAATTGTTCGTAACTGTGGGTAAAAATTATTGAAATTTTAACTGAATGTGTTTCATTGTGTTGTGTCAATTGTGTTATGAGTTTCGTGAAAATCGGTGGAGTGATTTCAGTGGTGGCTTAAAATGAAGAAATAGTGCGCCAACAAATTTTGGGCACTCACTCCGAAAACCCAAACGCTTCTCATCGATGGATCGGAAAACAGCTCGGAATCGCACATTCAACCGTATCTCATGAGATCAAAACGTTTAAGGACCGTAAGACAACCAAACGGAAAAATGGTAGTGGCAAAAAACGTGGCACATTAAATCCGGAGAAGGCCAGGATGGTATTGAACCAATTTAAGCGTTATCCCAACATTTCGATCAGGGATGTTGCGAAAAAGGCGTAAGTTTCAGTTTGTTTTGTGCAGAAAACAATGAAACTTTCTGGATTACATGTGTACAAGTTCCAGAAGCCACCGAACCGGAGCGATAAACAGAACTCGGTGGCCTAAACTCGTGCAAGACAACTGCACAGGGAGTTAAAGCCGAAAACCAAACAAATGCCAAGACAGGAACACTACGTCGCCACCTCTAAGTTGGCCGTTCCGGAGAGTGTGCGGAAGAAGAAACCAGGGTTGTCCAAACCACGCACAACACTGCGTGCGGTATTTGAACGCCGCAGCAGCGTGTATCAGAATCACCACTTCGCGCCGGTGCTCAACATAGTACACGCAGGGCGAAAATCAAACCACCGACACCAGTGCCCGTGCATTTTTCTTGACCCCGGTGGTTTGTACTTCGGCAAACGGGGAAGCCGAGTGTTTCAACTTCGGCAAACGGGGAAGCCGAGTGCGTTCAACTTCGGCAAACACCGTAGCCAAGGGATTCAATTTACGGATACACTTCGACAGCTCCTTTGCTGCACGGACCTTCTTTTTTTTTTTTTAATAATCATTTATTTGTACAGGCTCAATCGAATAAACTTTACAGAGCCAAATTTTCATACTTTTATACATCATTTATCTTATAACTAAAGTTAGGAGGATAGAGCCGATTACTCGCGGCCGTCTCGAGGTTAATAGGAATTACAAATTACGGATGGGAAAAAGGGTGGGAATTTAAAGTATGGTTTACATAACACATTAAATTTAAATTCTAAATTATTGAAACACTTATAACTACACAACTTTTGGTTTTCTTTTTATTCGAACATTTTTTGAAGAGAGAAAAAAAAACACACGAACACAGAAGAAAAAAACTTATACTAAACATACGTGTTAAACTAACTACAATCTAATGCTAATGTTAGTCAAAAACACATAAATGAGTTTCATGTACTCCAAATCACGTACAGCCAAAATATCTCGAATTGGCACATTGGGTTGTCTACTTCGAACCTGAAGGGAATCATAAAGCCTGATCTGACCTCACGATGCTCAGAACAAGACCAAATAACGTGATCTGCGTCCTGATAGCCTTGTCCACACTCACAGAGATTGCTGTCGCTCAGCCCAACCCGGTATAAATGAGCGTT
>JASCZW010016301.1:0-18956 GCA_034211315.2 Aedes japonicus | reverse complement strand
AATGATTCGCAAGTTACTTTTCAACACATGCGGCGTATGTACATTTTTCCCAAAAAGTGCAAAAGTGATTTTACACCGTTTTGTAAAGTTAGTAAAAACTTTCAGAAATAATCAATCAGAAAGTTCATCAAATGTGGGCATATATACATGATTTTAATAACATGCCATTAACAACGCGTTTGTTTACATTTGTTGTTACTTACGTCCTTTTGAAAAGCATCACTCGAGACTTGTTGATTCAGGTGAAACAAATTACGCCTACTTTGACGTAAAAATTCCGAAGTCTATTTTTAAGAATCGTGTGAGATTGGAAATAATGAAAATTTAAAAAGGAACAAATAAATACAGAGATTGTCAACATCTAGTCACCCAATTTGGAAGAACCACGATAAATTAAAAAATAGTGTTTTTCCGCCTGGAATGTCTTGCAAAGGGCAAAAACATAACTTGACATTTACTGCCGGGAAACGCATATCAGTCCCATATGAATAGGAAAGTACGCGAAGATGGGACTGATATGCGTTTCACGGCAGTTTGCTGGTTAAAAAAAGTAACGTAAAACGGGGTAACATTGATCACTTTTTTTAAATTATATCAAATATTTTGCCAGCTTTGCATGTTTTATATTTCTAAAACAAGTTTAGGAACAAAAGTTAAACAATAAATGCATAGGTGAAGAGTGAAGTTGTAATCTTTAAAAGCCGGGAGATTTAAATGTGCAAATGGTTTATTGGGCTATCGATCTCATCTGACATCGGTTTCTGTTGTAATCGAAGTAACCATAGAGCATAAGCAACCAACCAATGCAGTTGTTATGTACTCTGTTATGTATTGTAGTAGCTTAGCAACGCCTAGCAACCACGGCAACGTAGGTTGTTGGTACGAAATAAATTTTCATTAGTCGTTAGTCAGTCCACCTAACCGGCTTTATTTATAACTCTGCAAAAGGTTATGGGTCCAGGATTGGTCATAGCCGGAAGATAGAAGATTTTTTCAAGCGAAGATAGCGAAACCCACGATGAGTACCGGCGGAGACGGCAATGGAAGCGGAGCTGGAGTGCCGGCTGCTGTAAATGGACCGAGCAGACGGATCAACGCGATCGCTCTACCGATCATCGAGAGGCTCAAGGGCCATGAAAATTACGCTACGTGGGCGTTTGCCATGAAAATGACGCTCATCCGTGAAGGATCCTGGTGCGCTGTGTCGCCGACTGAGGGCCAGCAAGTGGACGGAGAGGTCAGTTTGCGGGCGATGGCCATAATTTGCTTGAGTCTGGAGACGACGAACTACAGTCTGGTCCAGGACGCAAAGAACGCCAAGGAAGCCTGGGAGAAGCTGCGGAATACATTTCAGGACAACGGTCTAACGCGAAAAATCGGGTTACTGAGGAAGCTAACGTCGATTCGGTTGGACGAATGCGGCAGTGTGGAATCGTACGTTGACGAGCTGATTTCCACGTCACATAAACTTGCGGGAATCGGTTTCAAGGTCGACGACTCATGGCTGGCTGCGTTGTTGCTGATGGGGCTTCCTGAGCATTATGAACCCATGATAATGGGTACTGCGTTGACGTCGGACGCGGTGAAGGCAAAAATTTTGCAAGATGTGAAGCTACAGAATGGACGAAAGCACAGCGGTGGAGATTGAGCATTGTTTTCAAATCCGAAAGGGAGACGGCGTGGTAGCAACAATGGTGCGGCAAAGAAGGACGACACGTGCCACAATTGCAAGAAGCGAGGGCATTTTGAAGCGAAGTGTCCACAGAAGCAAAACTCTCCAAGAACGTCTGGCAAAGCTTTGTGCAGCGTTTTTGCGATGGGCGAGGTAAGCGATAAGGAGTGGTATTTTGATTCTGGTGCCACGTGCCACATGTCCCGGAGTGGCAATGATTTCGTGAAGCAACAGCATATGGCACACGCGGTGGGAGCGGCGAACAATGGTAGCATGATGTCAGTCGCGAAGGGTCTGGTCAAGCTCGAGCTCAGTGAAGGCCCCATCGAGGTGAAGGGAGTGCTGCAGATTCCGGAACTGGCTACCAATCTCCTTTCGATCAGCAAGATATGTCAGAAGGGACTGACGGTAGTCTTCGATGCAGATACGTGTGAAGTTCGCGAGAACGATGGCAACGTGATCGCATCTGGTACACAGGTAGGCGGCCTGTTTATGTTGAACCGGAAGAACGAGCAGGTGCTACTCACGCCGAGCACTGGCATTTGGCACAGACGGCTCGGTCACCTCAATCGTCAAATCTTACGGAAGCTGGCAGCGATGGCAGACGGCATTGAATTGCAAAACGACGTCATCCCAGAGTGTATCGCTTGTATCGAGGGTAAGCATGCACGTAATCCATTTCCTTCCAGTGGGTCGCGAGCCGAAGGGCTACTGGATTTAGTCCACTCGGACCTGTTTGGACCCATCGAAGTTCCTTCTCTCGGTAGCAGCCGTTACGTGATGACGTTTATCGACGATGCGAGTTGGAAGGTGTTCCTCTATTTCCTGGAACGGAAAAATGAAGCATTTGAAGCATACACTAAGTTCAAGTCCATGGCCGAACAGCAAACAGAAAGGAAGCTGAAGGTTCTGAGAACGGACAACGGCACCGAATACGTCAATGCATCCTTTAGAAGCAGCATGGTGAAAGATGGAGTACGCCACGAAAAGACATGTCCACACCCCTGAACAAAACGGTGTAGCGGAAAGGATGAACCGGACACTCATCGAAAAGGCCAGAAGCATGCTGAATGATTCGCGCCTGCCGAAGGAATTTTGGGCCGAGACGGTTTCAACGGCAGCGTACCTCGTCAACAGAAGCCTGACAAGATCACTCGAGACGACACCGGATGAAGCTTGGACCGGTAAGAAACCCGATTTGCGACATCTGAGGGTTTTCGGGTCGCTAGCTCTTATCCACGTTCCGAAAGAAAGAAGAAAGAAGTTCGACGCTAAATCTCAGAAACCAATTTTCGTGGGATATGCCGAAGGTACCAAGGGGTATCGAGTGTGCGATCCAATCAACATTGAGCTAACATATTCAAACGAACGTTGTTCGGATTTGGTTGGCTACACAGATGCCGATTGGGGAGGAGAGCCGGATTCCAGGAAATCCACTACAGGATACGTCTTCACGCTCATGGGAGGAACTGTGTCATGGAACGTCAAACGGCAACCAAAAGTTGCGTTGTCCTCATGCGAAGCGGAATACATCGTGCTTTCTCGCACAATCCAGGAAGCACAGAGCAACTTACAAATTTTGATCTAATGATTTTATAAATTTAGGTAGGAACAAATTCTAGGATACAATTTAATTTACTCGAAAATAAAACGGCAGCGACTTTTAAAACCTGGCGCTGTGAGCGCGACACTCAATCAGGGCTGCCAATAACGTCCTCCCCCCGTAACACTGGTCTCCGGAAGATTCGAGTCCAGTTTTACCGACCTGCGCCACATCCAGAATTGCTAACTTTGAGACTGGTCTTCTTACGAGCCCCCTCTTAGTTTGAACCGTTGCTTGCCGAATTCTACCTTCTAACCCCACATAGACCTTGCAAACGCGACCTCTTGTCCAACAATTTCTTTTTGATTCTTCTACGATCAAGACTAGATCCCCAACAGTCACAGATTTTACCTCCCCGAACCATTTTGTCCGGCGAGTAAGACCGTCCCCCAACATTAGCAGCTTCCATCGCCGATTTGACAGAACGGACCATCCGTTCCCTTGATCCACCCATATGCGGGGCGCTCGGTGGGATGAATACCGCCATTACTCCGGTGCAACTCCGAATCTGCTCTCCTATTTCCACATCACGAAAATTTGTCCCGTTGTCGGAGTGAATTTCCAAGGGTGCTCCACGACGGCTCACGAATCGACGTATATTCATGATGCAGGACTCCGTTGAAATAGAATGCACTACCTCGATGTGAACGGCACGGATCGTTAAGCGGTTTCGCGTTGCTTCGGCCGACCTTAACTAGGAGTGGTCCAAAAAGATCCAACCCTACGTAGCTGAATGGTTGCGTAAACGATGCTAGACGCGCATATGGGAGTGGGGCCATCCTTGGAACGCGTGGCTTTGCTTTCTTGATTTTGCATCACTCACATCTTGCAGTAGCTACTTTTACTGCTGTGCGTAGCTTTGGAATGTAATACACTTGTCTCACTTCGTTGACTACGGTTTCCGGAACGCCATGATGATATCTTCTATGAAAGAAGTCGATGATGAGATGTGTAAAACTATGTTTTCTCGGCAAGATGATGGGAGTGTTTGCGTCGCTGGTTGTATTCGGTGCCGCTTGTATTCTGCTGTCCACTCGTAAGATTCCACGATCGTCGAGCGCTGGCGATAACTGGAACAGGCTGCTATGTTTGTCTAATGGTTTGTGATTCAACCGGAAGGTGTAGATTATGTGTTTGTATGGCAAGCTCATCCGGGAAGATTTCCCAATGCACCAACCGGATCAAGTATTCCATAGCTTCAGTGAGGTCCACTTGTGTAAGGCTTCCAGATCGAATTGCGGTTCTTTTTGTCCTGGCGCATGTATTCCATAAAAACCGGTGGACATATGCTGTAGTTCGTAGTGCCCGGTTCCAGTTGAAAAATCGTGTAAGGTCAACTACAGATCGGGTTATAACGACATCATGATGAACGTAAATCGAACGTCGGCGATCTCCAGCCTCGGTGCAAAATTAGCGGGCCACTGGTCTTCGCTGGTCTTCATGAACTTGGGACCCTGAAACCATTCGCTATCTGGTTTGAGTTCTGGTCCTTTTCCCCATTTTGTCGCTGCATCTGCTATGTTCTTCTTCGACGGTACATATCGCCATTTGTTCACGTAGGTTTCGGTTAATATTTCCCCAATACGTAGCGCAACGAATTGTTTGTAACGGCGGTTGTTGGACATGATCCAAGAAAGCACAGTACTTGAGTCAGACCAAAATACCAGATCGTCTTTCGGACGCCAAAGCAGCCCAAGTACTCGTTCGCACCTGTCCGGGTTTTGCAAATCCAGATAACGCACTTCTGATACTCCTTTTCCAGATAGCTCTTCACAGCTCTTAGATATTTGTCGGCAAATTACATTGCGCTTTGTTTTTCACAAATTTTGCGGATGTTGGCGAAAATGTTGACCCAAAGGTGGCGACGATCAGCAAGTATAATTCGGGAACTTTGGAAGGGTTGCCTCGCCACAGGAACCGTTAAGCACGGTCCATTTCTCGTATTAAAATTTGGTGGAACATCTCGGCTATGTCAGCGGAAACAGCAACTGCGAACTGCCGAAAACGGAACAATACTGCCGGTATTGAAGCCAATTTATCTGGCCCTTTCAGAAGCATATCATTCAAAGATATTCCACGAGCCTTAGCTGCTGCATCCCGTATCATCCTCATCTTATCAGTTTTTTTCGGGTTGATCACCACTCCTAGCGGTAGAAACCAAATTCGCTTAGTGTCAGCTTGTTCCAGATCTCTCACAGTTGCTCGACGGATGTATCCCTTCGCCAAATATTCGTCGATTTGTTTCGCTATTCTATCTTTCAGCTGCGATTCCCGCTTCATGCGCCGTTCAAGACATTTCAGACGCCTAAGAGCCATTCCGTAACTGTTAGGCAGTTCAAAATCGTCGAATCGCCACAGCAAACCAGTCTCAAATCTATCTCTCTGCTCTTTTGGTTGTTTACTCCAGTAAATCGATTGCTCTTTTCTCCTCGGCTGCCATTATCGCCTCCACTGATCGTGATCCGACGTCGTCCGTTGCAAAAAAATCCTTCACCATGTCGTGCAGGGTCTGATTCGAAGAACAATCACAGGCGTGTACGTTAACAGACGAAGTTGTTGGGTTTTTACCTTGACCTCCGTAGATGCAACAGCCTAAGCGAGTTTTCACTGCTATAGGCTCGTTCGTTTTGCCTTCTTTGGTCTTCAGTGGAACTGTTAAACGTATAATGTCGATTCCTAGCACCAAGCGAGGGATAGCTGCTTCGTAGCTTTGAACAGGAATGCCACGGAGATGTGGATACTTGCTTGCCAGCCGACCGACGTCCAGGTTTTGACTAGGAAGAGTTAGTTCTTTAACCGTGCGCACGTTTCGCAGCTCATAAGGACGCTGGTTTCCGTGAGACAGTGACACGCATATTGTACGGGTTTCATCTTCTACACGTGACATATTGCCTGTCCATTTCTAGCACAACGGTTGTTTCACGCCATCAACTCCTAAATGTCGCACTAACCCATCCTCGATTAATGTAATGGACGAGCCATCGTCCAAGAAAGCGAACGTTGTAATGCTTCTTCCAACTCCATGTACCGTCACAGGTATAATCCTGAAGTAGAGCGATGGTTGGATATCTCGGTGAATGTGGTTCTCTGCTGCTGGCACGATTGAACGGGAAAAATGTAGAAGCGGGTGCTGTCGATACTCGCATCCGTTTACACCACAAACTCTACGTCTGCCGTGCGCGTTCCGGCAGATTCCTTGCTGTTATACAAAGCTACGTCGCCCTTCGAAGGAATATGATTTCAAGGTTCTGCACTCTTTCAACCGGTGGCCTCTCTGATGACACGCAGGACAAGTCTTGTCAGCTCCATCGCCGATGCTGTTCTGCTGCGCTTCTGTGTGTGAATGAACTACATCTCGCTTCTGTCTCCGATACTCATCTCTTTTACTTGTTTCCAGTGTAACACGGCTTGCCGACTTCACCATTTTCCGCATAAAATCAGCAAACTTTCAGATTCACTTCATCACTACTTTCCATAAACTTTACCCACTCCATCTTCACGTGCACTGGTAATTTGTCCACTAACTTACTCATTAATAACGGATTTGATAGGTGGGCCTGTTGATTTGCAGCTTCAAGGTAGTCGCAGAGTGTTAGTACAGCCATCCTGAAGTCGATGAGAGATTCTAGCTTCTCTGCTTTCGGCGTGGGGATGGAGTGGACCTTATCTATGAGCGCATTTATTAACAATTCCGGACGTCAATACAATAAAGACTGTATTCGATGAAATTTGGACACATGCAATTGTTCGTAACTTTTTAGCGTGTGGGTAAACATTATTGAAATTTTAACTGAATGTATTTCATTGTGTTGTGTCAATTGTGTAATGAGTTTCGTGAAAATCGGTCGAGTGATTTCAGTGATAGCTTCGAATGAAAAAATAGAGCGCCAACAAATTTTGAGCACTCACTTCGAACAGCTCGGAATCGCACATTCAACCGTATCTCATGTGATCAAAACGTTCAAGGACCGTAAGACAACCAAGTGCAAAAAATGTAGCACATCAAATCCGGAGAAGGCCAGGATGGTATTTAACCAATTTAAGCGTTATCTCAACATTTCGATCAGGGATGTTGCGAAAAAGGCAAAAGTTTCAGTTTGTTTTGTGCAGAAAACAATGAAACGTTCTGGATTACACGTGTACAAGGTCCAGAAGGCACCGAACCGGAGCAATAAACAGAACTCGGTGGCCAAAACTCGTGCAAGAAAACTGTACAGAGAGTGGCTCACAAAACCGTTCTGCATTGTGATGGACGATGAGACCTACATTAAAGCCGACACCAAACAAATGCCAGGACAGGAACATTACGTCACCACCTCTAAGTTGGCCGTTCCGGAGAGTGTACGGAAGAAGAAACTGTCGAAATTCGCCAAAAAATTCCTTGTCTGGCAAGCGATCTGCGGATGTGGCAAAATGAGTCAGCCCTTCATCACCTCTGGGACCGTCAACGGACAAATATACAAGGACGAATGCCTCCAAAAACGACTTCTGCCCTTCTTGAGATCTCACGATGGCCCGACACTGTTTTGGCCGGATTTGGCATCTTGCCACTATGCCCGGCTCGTCTTGGACTGGTACAAAGATAATAATGTAGTTTTTGTACCAAAAGACGTCAACCCTCCAAACACTCCGGAGCTTAGCCCAATTGAAAAATTTTGGGCAATCATGAAGGAGCTTTGCCAAACTCCAAAACTGATAGAAAATGAACTTGAACTAAAGAAAGTTTGGATAAAAGTAAGTAAGCAAGTCGGTCCTATCATTGCCCAAAATTTGATGAAAGGGGTCAAGGCAAAGGTGCAGGTATTTGGGTTGGGAGAAGATGTTCAATGAACCAATGATGTCAAAGCTTAACCATTTAGTAGTACTTTATTTCCAGAAAATTTTTGGTGACCTATTTTGTGTGTCCAAATTTTATCGAATACAGTCTTTAGGCGAAGAGTTTCTACTATATGGGGAACTGATTCGGGGAGAAGAAGGCGACTGCGAACTGCTTCCAAGGCAGGACCTTTCAGAGAACGTTGCAGTCTGATCAAATTTTTTCTCTTGGGAAAATGACTACGAGCCGGCGTCGGTGGTGTAGTGGTAAGCGGGACTGCTACTAGCACCCTAGTGGGGTTCAATCCCAGTCGACGTCGGTGGTTTTTCTGAGGCGAAATAATCTTGGTCACGTCTTCTTACGGAAGGGAAGTAAAGCCGTTGGTCCCGGTTCATAGTCATGAGTCGTTAGGTAGGATCCAGGTGGTGGAGTCGTCTCCCTGGCGTCGGTGATTGTCACCATGTGAGGCAATAGGCCGACGGAAAATAAAAAAAAAAAAAAAATGACTACGAACGCAATTGTTTACAAAAGCAGATTCGCCCTTATCCAATGCTGGCACTGAAATGTCCATTAACATACCCTTTAACACATTACGTCATCTGCATTAACCCTGATGTCATAACTAACTTCAAGGACATAGCAAAAAGCGTCTGAAGCTGTGTCTGGAAACGTTCGTAGATAAAGACTATCTGAGCGCTGCAGTTGCTAACAAAGCGAACTAAGAGTTTGGGCAGCTGTGCTCAATGCCGTCTTCGAAGACGTTGCTTGCCGGATTCCAGAGAAAAGAACAGCGTTTGGACAAATTTAAATAAGAAGCAATATGAATATTTCATACAATATACAAGAGAGGGTAACGGAATGTAATGTTAGCCTAGCTCCTTCATTCGGTCTATGTACCGTAATCGAGGGTCAAATTGAACGCTTTTAATTGAAAAAGTTAAATATTTTAACATACAGCCAAACTTTTCGGTCGGAATCAATTTTAAAACCAGTACTGGGGCTAGTGGAACACAATCGACACAAATTGTGAACAGTTAATTGTGATTATTATTTTATAATGAACTTTTTTACACTAATTTTGAAAGGGGGCTAAATTGAACACCAGCAGCAAACAGCTATTTTGCGAATTATGTATTTTTTAAATTCACAATATGGGCTAATTACTAATAACGCAAGATTTGTACACCCCCTAAGCTTTCTCGCTTGCATTTTTCTCCTTAGGAAACGTTTAAAGATTATGTCCATGATTGAAAGAGGGTTCAAAAGCAGCAGCAGGCGAAAATTCTAAATATTCTAGAAAGTTTGTTTAATCTTCCTTTTGGGTGTGTCCGTATATTACGTCAAGCTTTTTGAAAGGGAGGGGGAGGGGTGTTCTGAAAATGTAATGGCTCATATGATGTTTTTAGAAATTTTAAATAAAAAGGGCGATTTTGTGGGAGGAGAGGTTCTTAGTGGTAATTTTTAGCATGACGTTATTGATGGGCAAGCCCTAAAGGAGCCATCCATTAAATACGTCACGAAAAAAATTGTGATTTTCAACCGCCCTCCCCCTTCGTTACGCTTTTTGTATGAACGCTCCAAAAATTTTGTATGACTCGTCACACTTTATGGAAGCCTTGATAGAGGTCATCCATAAAATACGTCACACACTTAGGGGGAACGGAGTTTCCGAAAGCGTGACGACTCATACAATTTTTTTTAAGATTCCATACAAAAAGCGTTACGAAAGGGGAGGGGGTAGAACATTTCCAATGTTAGCGTGACGTACTTAATGGATGACCCCGTATAATCCTTTGAACTCAACTTCCCCAATTCAACAATTGGAAACTTCCCCAATTCAACAATGTCACGTTTCAGTGTTTTTCGGACGTGTAGTTAATGTAGGTTCTTGTTGAAAATTAATACTTTTCTCTAGCAACGCTACAAATCACTTTTCCAAAAGCCAGATCAAAAGTAAACAATCACATTGTGGTTTGACAGAAGCGCATTGTTGAGCCTCGGTTTTAATGGTGATAAATTTACGTTTTATGAGGATTAATTAAAAATGAAATTTTCAACAATGTTTGGTATTTGTTATCTATATTTTACTGTCCATTTGTGAAGTTAAGTAACCATACATTGCTCCAAGGAAAGTTATTTCTAGCAGATTTATTTTGAGCTGTACGAAAATAGTGTTTCTTTATATGCACAAAAATGGAGTGCAAAACAATACTTTACAAAATCGCGTATTTTCGTCATTTTGTGCGTGAAGTTTTTATTTAAACATTACTTATGGTCATTATTTAGTTATTGCCACCAATGTTAGCTATGTTAGATAGAAAACAAACCTCAAAAATTTGTCTGTAATATCACTGGTTGGATTGTTTAATTTCGCTCCCGATGACGGTATGTCATTAGTTCGGCAATAATCAACAAAATCATGTTGCTATCAGGATGATCGGTTGCACCCGAAGCAATTGAGACGTTATTAATCAATATATAGTTGTTCACTTCCGCGTAATTTTCGATTTCCTTAACTTTTTTGACATCATGTCATCACTGGTTAAGCTGAATAGATTAACTAAACGATCTTTGAATGATCAAAATTTGGTTAAATTAAACCTTTAAACCGAGTGATGCAGCCAAGATGTACAGAAAATAGACACTCGTTGTAAACTTACTGTTTACATAGGTTAAATAACAATGATTTAACAAGAAAACCATAGACCCAATGTTAGAATCATATTTAATTCTTTGTTCCTAACCATGGCCTTTTGTATGAAAAGCATATTAAAAATGCTGTTACCGGTAAAAGTATCAATAAAAATGTCTGAATTTCGGTTTTAAGTTTTACAAATGGCTCATTTAAACACATATCAAATCAACAAAATCTGTGTAGAGTGAATTATAATGTTTTCATTATCGGATGACCGATAAATTATATGTGAGAATCATTTAAGTGTTTCTATGCTGTTTTATTAAGGAGTGTATCGAATATAAGCTATCCACATACATTTGCGTTGTACACATGTATTTGTGATGGTTTTTTATGCTCTGAACACTGCATGCTGTGCGTTTGACTGTCAGCTTTCTTTTGTTTACTTGTTTGTGCGGTTCAAATTCTGCGTTTTCAAAATGTCGCGTATTGAAAAGGAAGTGAAAATTAAGGTTCTGGACACATGGCTAAGTGAGAAGGGTATTACTATTCGAAAATTGGCGAAGCGGTTTGGAATTCATCATGTGAGTGTTAAAACCATCATTAATAAGTTTGGGGAACACTATTCTTTGGATGAGCTACCAGGAAGAGGCAGAAAACCCGGTTCTTCCAACCCGAAACTGGAGCAGAAAGTGGTATCTCTAATCATGAAGAACAAATCAATGTCAATACGTGATTTGGCCAAAAAAGCAAGAACGAGTGTGGGAATGATCCAGTGTATTCTTGATAAACCACCTAAAGACCTACAATAAGCAGAAAATCTCGAAACAAAGTGCAGAACAGAAGAAGCGAGCAGCAACAAGCGCCCGGAAATTGTATTCGCGTCTTTTGCAGCGTCCGGATGCATGCGTTTTGATGGACGATGAGAACTATGTAAAGGAGGACTCAAGAACCCTTCCAGGTCAACAATACTTTACTGCCGTCGTTGGGGAGGATGTGAGCGATGCGGACAGGTCAATTCAAGTGGAGAAATTCGGTCGAAAGGTACTGGTATGGCAAGCAATATGTTCCTGTGGTTTGAAGTCAACCATTTTTTACACTACCGGAATTATAAATGCGGAAACCTATCGATCTGAGTTTCTCCAGAAGAGATTGTTGCCTTTATATAAGAAGCATAGTACACCTCCACTGTTTTGGCCGGATTTAGCGTCGGCTCACTATGCCAAAACCACTCTCAATTGGCTTGCGGAAAAGGGTATAGATTTCGTTGAGAAAAATATCAATCCACCAAATTGCCCTCAGCTTCGACCCATCGAACGTTACTGGGCAATCGTGAAGAGGGTCTTCAAGAAGACTGGTAAGGCAGCTGGGAACATGCAGGAGTTCAAAAAAATTTGGGCTCAAGCGTCCAAAAAATGCGATGCAACACTTGTCCGGAACTTGATGAAGAGCATTCGATCCAAAGTTCGAAAATTCGTGAAGGAATAACTTAAATTTCATCCGGTCTTCATTATGTTCAAGTTTAACCTCGTACAATAAAGGATCAATTTTTTGTATGAATAAAATATCGGTTTTCAACATAATTTGAAAGAAAGTTCGTGGATAGCTTATTTTCGATACACTCCTTACTATTTCTTTTGTGGAGATTATTTTGGGTAGAGCGAATACAGCTGGCAACGTCAAAAATCAATAAATCTGAGAAAAACCCGTACGAAGACTACATTTAATAATAATTCTATCAAATTGGACGAAGTTGGATTGATAAATAGACCCAATTTGGTGCTTATAGACCGACATTATATCCACTTTCCTCGAAAGTTTCTGACTTTATAAAATGAGTTGTATAATCTTTCGTGATACATACCAAACATCTTCTTATACTTATTTTATCAAGTGTACAACTAGTTATATTTCGCTTTTAGCTCAAATACTTCATGAGCTATAATAAAAAATGTAATAGATCTTGCATATTAGGCTGAGTCAAGGGACATATTCCCTATTTGTTCTATGTACAAAATCCATGTTTACGAAACGAGTAAAAGTTAATTTATGAAAATAAATTTTCAGTGTGCAGTAATCTGCACAAGTGCAGTACGAATATAGGACCATGAGATTATTGGAATGCCGTAATATTGCCTCGTTACAATAAGTAACAGTCAGTCATTAAAATGACGCTAATATAAGTTCTAATTCTCTGATCAGGAAAAAATGTCACTACACAATTTCAACTTTTATCTTTTTCCATTTTCAGCGAAAACACCGAGTGCCCGGTTACGTCGTGCGACTGCAAATGCTTCGCCAAGGATCTCCCAATGCCGCAGTTTCCCCGTGAGAAAGACACCATCTCCTGATATCAACTGGCGACGTCCTTCTAGAGAAGGGAATGAGCAACTTGACTAACTAAACGCGAACTAACTTAAGGACTCGGCGCAATAGTTGTTGTTAATTTACCAAATTTTGTTATCGTGTGTACACAATCGCTGACGATTCACCGGACCCGATTATTTTTTATGTGTCAAAAACTTTCTTTCGCAACCAATTGCCTTTATTAACTTTTAAAATCATTTTTCAAAAGACAACAAAAATCAAAAAGCCTGCTACGCGTTATAATTACATCCGAAAGCATTTCATACGTTTTAAACATAGGTTAGGGATGTTCACATCAGACACCGGCCCGAAACATTTCAAATTCAAATTTTCTTCCTTCATATTGAATTTTAGGCCACGCCTACTTAGCTTTAAGTTTACGTGCTCTCTCATCTACTCCTGTTGTGGAAAAAGCGAGACGAGAAGATTTCTGTATCTCGTAGCTTCTCTTTCTTGTTGCCAGCCGTTGATACTACTACCACCATTATTCTTTATATTGTGATTGTGTCGAACGCGTTAGGCGTTTATCAGTGTTGGTGAGTTTGCATGAATGTATCTGCATTATTTGTCACGGGTAATGAAACCGATTCGCGTTTAGTGGGCTCGAAGTTGTGTGTAACTGCTCCGCAATAATTGATTTAAATTTATCATTCATTACGGTCTGTGGCAGTAGGTGTAATAGGTGCAACAACAAGCTGTGTAGGTAATGGTCGTCGCACAGATTTTCGTAATGAAAATTGCTGCGCGTTATTACCGTTAAACCCCGGTCGGTCATGTGGGTAGTGTCGCTGATTAGAGTTTATTTGTACAGTTATGGTCGATTGTTATAATTCATTGAGTTTTACTGTATTCGAATGGGTATTTTTTTCGTTTATGGAGTAATGGTTCCAGGTTGGTTCCTCGGACAGTGCAATGCGGGCATTGATTGGTAGTTGTTGGCGTTGGTAACCACTATGAAGCCATGTTAGTGCATTACCTTGTAGCCAGTCCGCAGTATGCACTTAAACGATGCAGGGCAAAGAATGCGAAAATGAATGGGAAGAGGAAATTGCCTGACGGGTTGCAATGACTCGTTGCTAATTAAATCCGTTTTCATAACTTATAAATATTTGCCCACTTAGGCTTACCAGAAGGGAGTCTCAGTCGGTGAGATTGTGCATAGCATGAGGAGGTGGGATGGTTGTTGTTTCCCGTGCCACTGATTGGTGTAGACCGTAGATAAAGGGAATAGCCATTGCCGTGCTCTGTGTGTGGTGGGAGGTTAGGCATTTAGTTTTAGCTTTGTACTTATTATGATGGCGTTGAGCAGTGTCTTTCCCCTTTTCGGTGTATGTGCGGTTAATGAAGGTAATTGAGACGACAGAATGCCTTCCGACGTGCGAATAATGATTATGAAATGGGGCTGGTTTTTGCCTTCGATCGGCAATCCAGTTTCCCTTGTTGATTGATTATAAGCACTGCATTCGGAGATATTTAATTCCAGAGAATCTTGAACTTTGACTAAAAGGATGTGTATTGCCTGAAAAAAAATCGATAGATTGTTTACTGATTGTTACATTACAAGTTTTGAAAATCTTTCATTCTAGAATATTGGATAATAATTTGGGATATACTGAGAACTGTCATTTGGTTTCTTTCTCGTGTTGTGAAACACATTCTGATGGCAACCTTGAACCATTTCAGTTGAGTTTACATTTTTAAGTGCCATAAGCATGCTTGGTGCAGGCTTCAGAACTCGATGTGAAATTTCTTTGATCAGGAGTTCTCCATCACATGTCGGTGGAAGACAACGCCGGCGGATGGCGTTCCATAAACGACAACACTTATTTATTATCTCACTTAAAGACGATTTCATGTATTTTTTGTTAATTTCGCTATCTAACAGCTGTGTTGAAAAATTCTACTGTCTAGAATACATACAGTCAATTGCAAAATTGAACGTACACGTGTGATTGCTTGCGTATTTTTCGGTTTTTTGGGTGACCAAACTGAGTAATCGCAACCAAACTTTTCGCAGTTCAAAATCCTTATTTCGTTTATTCCATGAAATTAAAAATAAGTGGGGTTATGTTTGACACACGACCGGTTTACGAAGACTATGAATACGTCTGTCACTTGGTGAAGTGAGAGAGAGTCACCTGCAGTGACGTGACTCTCCATTTGATTTGCCCAGGAGAGTCACGTCACTGCAGGTGAAAACACTTCACCAAGTGACAAAAGTCACTACGACTCTCGGAATAATCCTTTATGTTAAACCGTTTGAATAGCTTCGTTGTTTCGTAGTGGAACATTGCAACGCAGGTACTGTTATAACGGGACGTTGGATTAGCATAAGTAAGTGAGTAGGACTGTTAGAACATTCTTAGATTCGCTTCTTAGAAATTATTTGGCGGCCCTGGAATGGGACGTTGGTATGATGAAAAAGCAACGGTTGGGATGGCTGTAGTGCTAATGTTGATATGATCGACCAGCTGGAGACAATTATCCTCATCGCGTTATAGATAGTTAAGGGTCTGTTTTGGAATTCAAAGTCTATAATCAATGATACTTTGATAGTTGACTGATGCGAAAAACTCCAACTACTTGAAGCAAAAATCTCGAAAGGATAAAGCTATTATCGTTCAAACTGTTTCAGCTATTTTCGAATTTTCATTTGACTCATACCCTTGCTGTAATGCATCGTCTGATCAAAATAGTGTAGGTGTTGTAGATTTGAGTTCGTCGAAATTTTCCGACACCGATTGACAAGCGAATTTGTACACAAATTATATTCACCTTTAATTTTTTTAAATTCCAAATACTTCAGTAATCAAAATGGCAGTCATAAAAACCGCTAGTTGATAATGATAAGCAAAAATCTCTAAAATACATCAATCAAGAAACGATCTACTTATAAACGTCCGGTGTTTCAATTTTTCGCAACGGTAGCCATTTGTAACTTATACACTATGCTTAATGTATGCGACGAAGAAAACACTAAATTAGTTTTAGCACCGGCTGGCTGTCAACTGGCAAGACCTTACACGCTCGATAACTCCATCTCTTTCAGACGTAGCTTACTATCCCTTTTTTTCACACGGAAAAGATTGATCATTCTTCGTAAAAAGTGGATCTAGTCAAAAATTGAGAGTAGATCCACTTTTTACGAAAATTGCGTAACTTTTCCGTGTGAAAAAAAGGGATAGTAATACGAAAGAAAGAGATGAAGTTTTGAGCGTGTAGAAAGTAATTCCAATCAAACAAACTCTCTCAAATTTGAATTGGTCGTCCTGAAAAGGACGGTTTTGAAATCGTCCGCCTTTGGATTGAAACCTTCTCGATATTTTGAAAAAGCATGGTAAAACACGTGCACGGAGGCTCTACAGATGTTGACGAAACAACATTGCCTCGATATGGATGATTAGACGTATGTAGAAGCAGCCCAAGTAGCACAAAATGTTTCAATAGAGCATAGAAACCTTCTTTGAAACAAATAACGGTTAGTTTTGTTTGGCTATGTACTTAAAAATCACACACAATTGCAACGGAAAAAGCGCAAGAGATGGAGGCTTTAGCAACTTGACATTGTTCCGATAGAGTTGCAATAGAATTTTGTAAAATTTAGAAATATTGTAATTCGTGTTGCAAAAAAGTGCAAAACATCCCGGTGTGTCAATTTTATGTTATTTTCAACTGACTACGTAGATAAAAAGCATCGATGCAATAACTCTGCAGAAGTCAAAATAATCAACATGTTTTCTGTTGTTCATATTATTGCGAGGATATTTTATTTAACATAGACATCGTTATCAACCAAACATTAATAATCAAAATACAGAGAAGTTAAATTAGCTCAAAACTGTGAAGCAATAGAGCTATTTTTAATACGCTTGCAGATGGATGGTCCAATATTGTGTTCTACTTCGAACAACTTTTTTGTTTCCTCTGTTCGGGACATAAACCACTGCGACCAGTAATTTGATCTATTGTAGTATTTCCCGTATCCTTTGTTTAGTGCATGTCGAGTTACCTCATCACGATTGAGAAATGATGAAGTGTTCGGTGTTCTTACAGTTGTCATTATTTGTTTTGTTGGCAATGAATCGATTTTTATAGAAAATTTCCGCTATTTAATCCCTTTGAGCAGTGAGAGCACTCTTCAAAGGCGCGCCGCTTTATCAGTCACAATCAGATTCATTGCAAAGAAAACAAACTATGACTCCGATAGTGACCATGCATCAGAACCCTAGTCATAACCAATTCAAACTATAGAACATCAAATTGACAATAAAAATTCACATAAATGAAGACTAACCATGTTTTACTTATTCCAAGCTTATCCTCGCACAATTGCAAAACGAGTATTGTCACTTTTTATAAGACATAAAATGTAATAAGGACTAAGATATGTTCCTTTGACTACAAAAACAAATATGTTCCCTAGTTTGAATTAATTCGGACTAGGGTTCGGTGGTAGATCTGATACCCCGTAACGCACCACGAAAGGGTGATCTACCAGCGTTACGGGTCAGCTCGAAAAATTTAAACGGCCCTGAATGATTCTTCGAAAATAAAATGTTTTTCTGAGCTTGAAAAAGAAAACAATTGTGTTGAATCATGTTAACATTCGAAAAAAAGATGCTTATGCATTTGGAAAATAATAAATCGCTACAGGCTTATATTAAGTACAATTTGTAGACGAATGAGTAAAATTTAAAATACATATTTTACATTGCAAAATGTTGGTACATGGAGACAACAAACATACCGAATACACTACCGGCTAAAACAATTATGAATCCATTGTCAACATGGAAGTGCTTCTTAGATATTATTCCAAGTAGACACCTTGAAGTTGTAGATATCTGATCAATGATGTCAGTAGTAGTTTGTATGTGTTTTTTTTATTGACTTATGCCTGGTTTACAAAAGACTTAAAGTTTAAAGCTGAAAACTATTAAGCTTATAGCTGCTTTTTCGGATCTATTTAACTTATTGAAAACAGAACGCTTGTCTGGCATTAACAGTAAAACAACATTTTCCAATTTGCCATCAACAAAAGGGTTCTACCTATTAAAACAAATTTTTAGAATAACTCTGAAGTAATGTCATGTTGTTTTGTTGGTTGAAAAAAAAGGAAAGAGTATTCGAGTGTGGATTCCATTAAGAGATTGAAATGAAATTAAAAAATAAACTCTTGGTATTATCGTTTTTCGTACATTCTAAAACCGAATTATTCGAATATCATTAACCGTAATTTTGAACGAGATCACAACAAAATTATTTCAAATGTAATAAACGGTTATTTCAATAACTTAAAAGAACTGTTTTTAAATGAAGTATTTGTATTTATGAATTTGTGTTTATTTAAAGATGATTTAAAGTGCAAACATATTCAATTATTAAATTATTTAATCATTCAATTACATGTTTTTTTTAAATAAAATAAAATGTGGTGCAGTAAATTTCCATGATTCAGTTTTCAAGAAACTGTTGATCTACGGTTTGAAAAATTAATCAAGCTCACACAAACCTAGGGATGATATTTTTTATTGTATTTGTCCAAGTAATATATGATTTTTTTTTTATCAATAGCTACTCGATTTAAATACAATACAATAAAATTAATCATTGAATTCTTGCGGCTTATCAGCATACAAGTAATTAAAGTTTGCCTGTGATTTTTTGGAATTTCTATGATTTGTACCATTAAAAAGGCGACACAAATCGGAGATGATCGCTGTCAGTTCTGTATTTTAACGCCTTTTACATACTTCACGCACTTTTGAATAATATAGGGTAGATGTACCTTTTCCTTTGTTAGCATTGTAAGCTTATTGTTTATATTGATAAAATATTTACCTGTTTGCAAGTGTTCTGAAAC
>JASCZW010016300.1:0-18946 GCA_034211315.2 Aedes japonicus | reverse complement strand
CTTCTTGCAAGAATTTCGATAGTTTCTTCTTTCGAACATCCACTCCGGAACATCGAACTTCGACAGCAACGAAAATATTCTTGCCCAGAAGTTGACGGAAGTCGGCAGCGAGCGCATGTTTCGTCATCCATCACGATGCAACCGGATTTGGTGAGCAGCTTCGTGCAAAGTTTCCGAGCGCGGGTTTTCGCAGTGATGTTTTGTTTTTCATTCCGGTTTGGGGCTTTTTTGCACTTTGTAAACATGTAACCGCTTAGCACGCTTCATGGTTTTTCTGCACAAAACCGACTGACACCTTAGACTTTTAGCGACATCTCGAATTGACATGTTTGGACGGTTCTTGAATTTTTGTACGACTTTCCTGGCCATTTTACTGTCCATTGGACCACTTTTACGACCACTCCCTTCCTTCCTTTGGACACTCAGACGCTCCTTGAAGGTTCTTATTACACGAGACACAGTTGTATTTGCAACTCCAAGCCTTTTAGCAATCCACCGGTGGACGCCCCTGGATTTTGATTGTGAGTGCACAAAATTTTCTCACGGACAATTTCTTGTTTCGACGACATGACTGGAACTACTGAATGTATAACTATGAAACCTGGCAGATGTAAATAATACACTATGGATAAGATCTACTCAAATTACTAGGTTTTTTACTCATACGATTCAAAAGTTACAGAAGATTTTCTGTGTGCCATTTTTATCGAATACACCCTTTACAATGAAACGTCAGAAAAAAAAAACAAGATAATAAATTGAATTTTGGCAAGAGAGTACGAGCGCTTTGAGATAATCGATTACGACTTAGACAACGAATTCAACCCGAACTAGCGCAACCGACGGCCAACCAAGCAAAAGCAAATTTACGGCATCTGGGACGAAGATTCAGACGATGAAAAAGCTGGAGAATGTTCTTCCCGGCGCTTTTGTGTTCGTATGGAAAAGAAACCTAAGGATTATATCGCTCCGATAGGATTCGTTGCCGGAGGAATCAAAAGGCCGGAAAAAAAAGGACAAAAATGAAGTGAGTGAAAAACGAAGATGACGAAGACGATGCGAGCCGAGCACGGTTTGGAAGTGCTCCGAGTGGGATCAGTTCCGAATCGGAGTCGAAAGTGGCCGCAAAGGCAAATGACTTTCGGTCGATGGCAGGATTTACGCAGGAGAAGGAAACGGTTGTGATAGGACGAAGGACAGACACAAAGGGAGGTACTTTTACAAGAGCCTTGAGAACGTAATTAAAAAGGGAAAAAGGACGTATACCAAGTGAAGGTCATTGACGAAGATCTTGTATGAAAGCTAACATCACGTCCGAAATCTTTTTGGAGACATGTTAATCAGCAGCGCAGGAAGTCTGGACTACCATCGTCCATGTTCTTGAACGGCTAAACCGCTTCCATTCTTTAGGATATTTGCCGCTTGTTTTCGATCAAGTTTGGCAGCATATTCACTGACGAAAATGTTACTGACGATCAGATAATTGCGGCGACGAACAACTTTCCTCTGCATGATCAGTCATTTGGTGCAATCGATATCAGTATTAAGATGATCTCCACCACCGCATCGCAGCTCAAGTCATCCTTCAATTCTGGCCCAGAAAACTCGCTTAACTGTTCGTGGATGAGGTCCACCTTGGAAAATGCTTCGTCTGTAACCTCCACGGGACTTATAGCTTTACAGGTTGCTTTCAATTGTGTATTATTTCCGTCGATTTTAATGAGTCTAGAAATTAATAAAGAAATCGGTTTTTGTTATCGTTAGATATTGTTTTGGTTATTCTACGTTTTGGGCGCGATTTAAATTTGTTGATAGTTAAATCAAATATACAGCATTACTATATCAAGGCCCAGTGCAACACGAAGCAATGCCCATGCTATATGGCCGTTCGTGAATGTGATCCGGATCTGTGCCAGAATTGTGGTGCAGAACATTACGAGATCTCTGACAGTAACTACACCAAAAGTTAATTTTAGTTTATATTATAAAATCGAAAGTAATACTCACTAATCCATTCGTTGTTTTCAGCAACGAAACTGATTTGTTCTTGTTATGAAGATACATTCGTAATTAATTGCACGCGCAACTGTCAAAAGCACGAAGCTTTTGTTGACACAGAAAGAACATTCGTACATTGTACGGAAACAATGCAAAGAATATTTTGTCACAAATTAAAAAGAAACGTCTCTCTGGTGGTTGCATGAAGGACTGACAGATCTACTTTATCGACTCAAAATGTAATTGACAAAAAAAGGGCAACCACGTGGAAAATTGTCCAGCGTTTTTTTTTTATTGTTTCAGACATGGGGTTCGAACCTGAATATTTGGAAAGTGCTGATTCTAAATCCGTGGTTGATCTCACTAGGCCACGCTGACTCGTGAGAAAAATCTTGATTAATGAGCATGAAGTTATAGCTCACGACAGCGTTTTGATTTTTGTTTTGGGATAGATTAATTATTTCCGCCCATACCAGCAGCAACACCATCATACATGAGTACGGTATAAAAGAGAAACAGCGATTGGCTGGTCATCACGAAGTTCATTTCGTGCATTTTACAAAAAGGTGTAATGATAACATTTCACCAGATAAAAAGCATTATGAACTCGACTTCCGTACGGGACACTGAAGAAGTCTGCACATTGTAGACGAAATACGCGTATCTGTCGAAGATAAGCAAAGGTAGTTGGAATTAAATGGAAGATACTAATTTTTCTTCTAATTTCTAGTTACAGGTATTCCACTAAACAGCTCAAACCCTCTAGGATTGAGTTTTTTATTGTTTTTAAATAGTTACAGGCTTCAAAAAATATAGGTTTCATGGAAAAGTATACTCTATAGTTTGAAAGGTATCTTATAAGCCAATAAAAAAAATCCCCAAGAAAGGTCTATTGAAATTAAAGACAGTAAATTTTTTTTTTAATAATAATTTTACCTTACGAATACATATTTGCATTACTTTTAATGCTAATAATGAGTGTAATAAAACTGAAAATTGTATTTTTTTAACTAAAATATGAAATTCAAACCCAATATAATTCAAGAGCGGAATTGAATTTATTTTATTAAAAAGTAAACAAACATTGAATAATTTACACGAATTTCTTAAAATTATAATTATTTATACGGAATTGATATCATAATAGTTTTCATCAGATATATTTTGTAATCTAGATATGGTTTTTATTAAATTGATATTAAATTTAGGGGTTTAATCTTATTCGATTTTTGTAGTTCAATTGAATTACATATATATGAATTCATTTACCAATATATATTCGATCTACTGTTTATTATTTAATGAATTTATGTAAAATAAATGATTATATTAATTTAAACAAAAATAATAATACACTTATACATGTTTTAATTTAAAATTTATAAAATTTAACAAAAGAATACAATTGGAATTTTCTGAAAATCAAATTTAAAATTAACTTATAATTACGTAGCATTTTTCTTAATAATTTTATTTAAAATAAATTTATATGAATATTTTTTTTAAATTCTAAAAATAACTGTATAATTCAATTTGAATAGGTTTTGTGAACTATCCATAAGTTTCGATAAGTTTGAAAATTCAAATTAAGTTTTCAATTTAAGAAAGATAAAGATTGGACTCGGAAAAAATGCGCCTCTTGTTTTGGGTGTAACTTTTTATCGCGTGAGTAAAAATTAATGAAATTTTGGATAATACTAGTTTAGAGTTATGTTCATGTAGTGCAAAATTTTATCGCGATCTGTCAAGTTGTTTTCAAGATGCATTCGAAACAAGAAGAGCTACGCCAGCAAATCTTGGGCGCGGTGATCGATAATCCTGGTCAGTCGCACAGATGGATCGGCAAAAGGCTTGGAATCCACCATTCTACCGTGTCCCGCGTTGTGAAGATGTTCCAGGAGACGAAGAACATCGAGCGGCACGCTGGAAGCGGCCGAAAACGGAATACCCAGAGAAGGCGCGGAAGATAAGACAGCACTTAAAGAATAACCCGAACCTTTCCACCCGAGACGTGGCCAAAAAGGTCAATTCGTCGAAGTGGTTCGTCCAGCAGACCATGAAGCGAGCTGAGCTACGTGTTTTTAAGGTCAGGAAGGCGCCAAACCGGGCTGACAAGCAAAACACGGTACAAAAGCTGTACCGTGACTGGCTGGTCAAGCCAGGCTGTCTCGTCATGGCGGACACCAAACAACTCCCCGGCCTCGAGTTTTTTGTCGGTACGTCCCGCATGGAGGTTCCGGAAACGTTCCGGAAGAGAAAGATGGACAAATTCGCGAAGAAGTACCTGTTGTGGCAGGCGATCTGCGAGCGCGGACGGTACAGCAAGCCGTTCGTTACAACCGACACCATAAACGGGCAGATTTATCGAGAAGAATGCTTGCAGAAGCGCTTGCTGCCCTTTCTCCGCTCTCACCGTGGTCCCACGCTGTTCTGGCCGGATCTCACTTCGTGCCATTACTCCAAGCCTGTAATGGATTGGTACGAAGCAAAGGGCGTTAATGTGGTCCCGAACGAGGCGAACCCGCTAAATACACCAGAACTTCGTCCGATCGAAAAGATTTGGGCAATAATAAAGAAGAAGTTGAAGAAAAGCGGAAAAACATTCAAAACCGATGAAGCTCTGAAGGAAAATGGAGAAAGCCTCGCCCAATATCTCATGAGCAGTGTTAAAAGAAATGTAAGAGCATTCAGCTTGGGGGAGGAAATTCAATAAAAAAAAATTATGCCAAAACATAGCTAATATATAGTTATTTAATCCGTGAAAATTTAGTATCCGATTTAAAATGAATTTTTGGTTATCATTTTTGTGTGTCTCATTTTTTCCGAGTCCAGTCGTTGACAGTTCAAAATAATGTATTAGAATAGGTTGATTTCTGTAATAATTATTTTATTTATTTATTGATTACTATTAAATTTATACACGAAAAAAATTTAAAATCACCGTGTGGTCCCTAAATGTCGCAATGTAACATGTGCTTAACTCGGGCGAAATAACCCAGGGATCTGGCGGACAGAGATTTTCCTGTAGTCAACATCTCCAACAACCAAACGTCAAAAGAATCATTGTTTGTAAACAATGCTGGCATTCCTACCCGTGGTATTAAACGTCAGACGGGCCTTATTCAAATAAGGCCCGTGATATGTTGCATACTGTCAAACGCTAGTAAATAGGATAGGGTTGCCAGGCCCCTGAAATAACCCAACCCATCGCCCTGATTCACCTCGCGGCAAGACCAATGTGAATGTGTGTGTGTGACAACCCCTCTGAGCGAGCTAGTAGCGTTGAAGCCGCCATTATCTCTTCACAGTAAACTAGCAGATTCTGGGACGGTAAGACGTGCCTCTGTGTTGCAAGCGCTGGGTGATTACTCTGTAGTAATCGGATCTTCACAATCACAACTTTTAAAATTAATAAATTTTACTAAGTAAATTTAGATTGTTTAGTATTTTTAAATGAGGAAGTTTCAAACTGTACAGTATTATCATAGACTAACTCTAAGACCAGTAGGTCCCATACAAAACGATTTTTTCTGGCTCAATCAGTACTAGAACATCGTCCCGCTCGGTCCCAAGCTCAATAATGCACCCCTTATAATGAACTCATGAACACACTCTCAATATCGTCAAAATAACACAGCAAATCAAACAAAGGCGCAAATATGTATAACAAGGTGCTGGCTTCAAGGTGTAATTCGGACCAAGGGGTTCTACAACAGTGAACCAATTTCAAATCGCAAGTTACATATTGATTGTTGGTATTATTCATTAAAATTATCATTTCTTAATTTATAAACAAGGCTGAAATTACTTAGACCATGATTGGAAATCAAATTAATTTGATCAATTTAATAAATTTAAAATTTACTATTATAATTTGTTTTAGAACAATAATGGATGTCTTCTTTGTGTTAATTATTCAAATTATTATTTTAAATTAAACTTACTGAGGCTAAATCAATTATTTGTATAAATTTCAATTAAATTTAATTTATCATCAAATCACTTTTTATTAATTCTGAACAAATTATTTTATTTGTGCTACCATTTTTTTCAGATAAATATTTCCCGAATAGAAAATTACCATTAGATGTATGATCATTATTATACATTTTCCATTCATGTTGTAATCACCATTATACGTATCATCCGTGTATAATGCTGGTGTAATGTAAGAAATCATTCAAATTTTAAACAACCATAAATAGCCTATTCTATGTATTATAATGCTTTCATAAACAAGAATTTACCAGTGCCGTATAATATACCCCTTCCTCATTCATTGTATGATTTAACGAAGGAAAGATATGCATTATGGACACGATAAACAAAAAATAACAGGAGACTGTTTTAACAATACGAAATTTTTAGTTTATCATCACAAAATGAATGACTCAGGCTATATATAATACTGATCATTATAATATGTATTTGTAAGGGAGGGGTTTCATCAGTCTTCGTGAAGGGTATGTTGCAATTTAATTGAGTAGAATTTACTTTCTAACTGAATTTTAATCCACTTGTGAACAGTATTGTTGGCTTTAATAATATACCTTTGATTGTCGATTTTTACGGTTTTTGAGTCCGCTGATCTATGGTATTTTCAACATCAGAGGTTTGTTTTATGATCGCAATTCTCATATTATTTTACTACACTGTAACGATATCTCTTATCTTTTTATATCGTATTTATTATTACATTAGTTAACGTTCATCGTAATGGTTGAAAAAAAAAATATTCAATGATATTACCAGATTTGAACGATACCACCTAAAGTAAAACTGCAGAAAAAAATATTATTCACAAATTATTTGATGAAGAAAGACATTTTTTCTATGGTAACGATACTTAACCACTTTTAATACTAAACTATTAGTGTTATGGTAAGATCTTGATTTACCATAACATACATCATCGATATGATACACTTTATGTATGAATATGAACACTCAGCGAAATAAACTTTCGATATTCATAAGATTGCATTATGATTATTTGCTATAATAAATCAATATGAATTTCATAAATATATCTTATGAAATATATTGATCCGAAAAAATAAAAATATGGAGCAACCTGAGTTCGAACCTTGAACGTTGATGTTATGGGTCCAGTGACTTGCCCACTACTATATATCAACACTTGTAGTCAGGAAAGCTTAGAGGCGTACAAGAACAACGTCGTGTGAAACAAAATCCATTCATAAGTCAGCCTTATGAGATTCCATAGCATCGTTCATAAGTTCAACCTTATGAAAATCTTAAGATTATTTGGCTGAGTGAATAATTATGAAACAATTGAAATTTCAATGGGCGAATCCAGGTTGAAAAAAGGAGAAGACACCGAGTGGTGATAAATCTGACAGTTCCCATGTTAAAGTATAGGGCGAACATATTAAAATGCTTCTATACAATTCAACTAAAATTCTAATTAAAAGCAGTTTGTTGTTTGATGGGAGAAAAATCCAAAACTTCTCAATAAAGACATTTTCAGCAAAATTAAAATAAAATTAGAACAATGCCCCTAATGTGAAGTTTTGGATTTTTCTTCCATCATACAACAAACCGCTTTTAATTTTAATTTAATTTGAATTTTTTAAAAGCTTAACATGGGAACCGTCAGATTTATCAACACTCCGTGTCTTCTTTTTTTTTCAACCTCGATTCGTCTATTATGCCTTGTACAGACATACAACGTACAGCGTTGTACTCCTTTAGTCTAGTACGTGTTTTTCTGTACTGGATTAAAGTATTTGACAGTTCGTACAACGCTGTACGTTGTATGTCTGTACCAGGTATTAGGCTCAGTGACGTTTAACGCACGCATACTACAGCGCCATTTAGATCAAAGGAGTGCAAGTAAGAAGGAAGATCATTTGGAGGAAAACCACTCATCTATCCTCTGCATGTGCCAGAAAGGGAAAGGTGATTAAACGTCAAAAAGCGCAATATAAGCTGCACGATGGTGCTGAAATATGTTGAGGTCATGTTAGTGTCAATCGTTAGAGGTGGATCCGTTCCTGCCTTGACCTACCTCGCATGGGGATGTGTGCTAAAGTGTGTGCGTTTACTACAAAATACTGCCTAACAAAATCTCTATGCTCAATTTCAGAACTACTTCTATTCAATTTTCAGTACCTGCCGAGCTCTATCGAACCTATCGTACTTTCTCTTCACATCTTTGGTTCTAGCAGAAATTGCTGTCCACTAATGGGATCCCATGATTGAAAATTCCGCATTAAAAATGTTTTATACATTACATATACACTATCTATAAATTTATACATTAAAATTGATAAATTTTATGAGTTGTGATGGTAAAATTGATTCGTGTTTAAATTTTATCCTATACAATAAATTAATGAAATAACTTTTATTGAAACCTAAATTGAATTACCTTGAATTACCTAAATTAAAAATATATTTCATCAGCTAATATGAATTTGAAAAATTTCCAAACTAATTAAAACGTATGATTTGTTTTGCACAATTATTAAAATTGAATTATTATACTTATTTATACAATTAAAAAAATCAATAATAATTATATCAAATATAGTTTGGTAATTGATTGCTTTTTGATTTTGCAAATTCTGAAAATGATAATTGCCAAGTAATTCTTTTTTAATTTAAAAATTTTAATTTTCAGAAAATTCATATTTCGTTATCTAATTTAATCTTGAAAATATTAATACAAAAATTAAATATTTATTATTGTGATATTCAATTTATGTTTGTTTACGTTTATGAAATAATCTGTTTGAAATATAGTTAAAAAAAAATAATAGATTAAAACAGAATATTGATAAAAAAAATTTAAATTTATTTAACGGAACTTAAACAATGAAATAAAATTCAACGTTCTTTATTTCATGTTAATATATTTAAAATAATATATAACTGAAAAACAAAATATATCTACTTAAAATTATACCAATATTTATGCAATGTGCCTTATTAAAATTTGGAAAAGACGTGTGAATTGTTGTTAAAATAATACAATTGTAATTTTTTTTACAATTTTGATAAGCATTAAATGTGATATATATGTTTTTTTATATAGTGGAATTCTACGTTATTTTCAAAAAAATTCAGTCGTTAAATTCAGTTTCTAATTAGACACTTAATAAAATTCTGAATACAAAACTATACTGACTATATACTAAATCTATATTTCATATTTTTGTTTTAAATAATTGGTAATGATGAAAAATGATAATTAAAATAAGTAATTTTAAATTGCATCTTCCCTACACAAATACAGAACGAACCTAACGAATATGCGTGTGAACCTTACCCCATCATCAGGATATATTGTTGGATGGAAGAAATTCCTTATATTTCATGACAGTAATGTCAAGGTGTAATTTAAAGAAGGATTTGATGGATTGCAATAAATTTACTAAAATGTATACTTTTTTGAAATAATAACAATCAGTAATAACCCCACCAGAAGAGCATAACATGAAAATAACAAAATTATAATAAACCTTGTTACAAATAACTGCTAATGAAATAAATTTGTTGAACACGTTTTCATCTAGATGATTTGATAACATACTTATAATAATTAAGATATAATGCCCCACGTGACACAATTTGCGTAAAGAAATAAATTCATTCTAGCAGCCCGCATAATCACAAACCATTCCAAGACCATTTCCTTTATTGTTGACGACCGTTTTCGTTATTGCTACGACATTTACCCTTATAGTTGACAACTATAAACTAACAATCTCCTATATAGTTTTAACAATATGTCAGATAATAATAGGCTAAATAACAATATGCTGAATAGGCGGTTAAGTTAGGTTACCATTACAAAATGGCAATTTTCACGAACAAAATTTTTTGCTGTACTCTATGCCATAAAGTTGGTATATGATCCAGACCAAGTGCAAGCAATGAAAAACCTTTCAATGACAATATGGCAAACGTTAACAATATGTGTTAATGTTGAGGTTGAATGGTGAAAAAGAGATTAAACTATTCGGTAACAATAACATAAAATGTGATAATATATCTTATATTCGAAATATAGTTTCGACTATACAGCAAATTGTTTTTCGTTATGCGTGAGTAGCTGATATGATTTTGCTCCATAATAACAAAACTGTTACAAAGTTTGTTTCGTTTATGTTATATCTATATCATAGTTTGCTATAATTTTGTTACCTCTTGAGGACTTTTTGTTACAATGTCTGTTATTTTAACTACATCCGCAATCAAAATTCCAACAACCTTTGTTCTAAAAACAGAATAACAAGACTTGGAATAATTTTGTTGTTTCCTTTAGATCGGGAAGCCCCTAACTGAACCTACCAAATAACAACCGTCTCGAACTTTTGCAACGCAAAATGACTATTTTAAAAACACTGTAGTCTTAGCCGTCTGAAAACAGACACCACAAAGAAAGAAAAAAACACTGCACAAAAAGCAACACCCCTACACAGAGAGTATATCGGAGCATGTTTTAAGCACAGTCTTTCCGAAAGATGGAGCAGCGGTGCATTCTCTCCTGGCGAAAACCTATACTTCCAGCCAATATGCCAACAGTTAGAATGTTTAGGTATTCGTAAGCAGCCTCTCTGCACATATCCAAAGTGACATTCGTCTGAAAAGATTTGGACAATTTTCCGTTCTGAACAATCATTTATCCATTTTAGACCTTTTATCGTTGCATTAAGTGTATATAAATTAACTGTTTTGTGTTGTGTTTCTTTTTGGTGTTATAACATGTCGGCGGAAATACGAGATAATGTGTGACTAAACTGTGAGTAATCCATTGTTGTACAGGAAACGATCGCCCTTTTGATAAAGTTACAGTGAACTGGTACTGTTATGACTCCCTTGTTGTTGCAATGACTTTCCTAATGTTTACAAATACCAACTAATGGTAACATGTTTTTCTAATGGGTTATCGTTGGTGCATTCTCCAATTAGAGAATGTTGCAGAAATTTAGATTAAAGTTGATTATAGGTAATAACATTATGTGACGTACGCCAAATGTCATCACCGTTAATGACGGAGTATGAGTTTGTTTACAAATTTGATACATCCACTTTTATGATTCACCCTCAAACAGCACTCCATGAATGGTTTCCTTAAAAATTTTGCATGGTGGTTGTGCAAGTGTGGAACTACAACAGAGAGAGTGGTGCAGCCTCTCTCAATATTTCTCTCCGCTCTCTTACTCTCCCGCAGCGATGTAAACTGCACTCTTCACTATAGTTAAATACTACTACCGTGGCGAAGCGCTTTCGGCTAGTGTGGAAATTCACGTCAACGCAGTAGGGGGCAGGGGGTATTGAGAAAACGTGCACGATCCATACAAAAATTTCTCGAAGGTACCATAATCATTGTGAATTATGACGATGACTGTACAGGGCGGGGGCCCCGTTATAATAGAAGTGGCAATTTACTTGCGCTGACGTAATTTCAATGGACATTCCCCAACGAAGCTACTGCTTACGTTTGCGGCATTGGCCCTGTGGAAATCCATGTCAACATTTCAACTCTACAACAACCAGCTAGTGCTCCGACGGTTACGACAGTCTACTCGAGGCGTACGGTTGCGCTGGACGTTCGGTCTAACTCCCCATCACAAGCAGCAAAACGTGCTCGTTGCATAGTGCACTAGGCACATGCCGTTCGTGGCCAGCTTCGAATTGCGACGACAGATGTGAGTCGGCGAGAATAGAGTGAGAACGACGTATGACCTACAGCAGGGAAACCTGGATGAATCGTTGAGCGATCCCAGAAGTGTTTGTGTGCGGATGATTAATACGAAAGCTGCTGCCCTCTCTCTCTGTGTACTTTGTGCGAACGGAGTGAAAATAGAGTCGTGGGTTTTGTGCTAGATTTATCGCCGATCTTTTGGGGGCGGTTTACGGCTGTAGTGTTTTCTTGAGGTCTCAAACTGTGACCCCGGAATCATAATTGTAGAGTGAGCCCAGAGTAGGTCAACCAGCAGTGAAGATTGGCCGCGCTAAGGCGAAGCAAGCGTTCAACGAAGTAAACATAATCTCGGGAACCCTAATTTAAGGGTGTTCCCTCTGATTTTTTGATGGAATTTTCTAGTGGGCCGTAGTGAGTGGTGAATCGGTCAGTTTTTCGTACGAAGAAAAAGTGCTCCAAAGGAGGTCATATCGTCATAATGGCTTCGATTTCACTGCCACGAGTGCTGCAGAGCAAGAAAAACAATCTGGATATCGAACAGGAGAATCTAGTCAAGAACATGGTAGGCTGAGATTTTACCATCCCAAAGCTACGGAGAAGGGCGGGAATTTGCACTGCACTTTTTCTTCATTATTTTATTTTGCACTGTTACTCTTCTAACCCCCGGCATTATTTCAAACTCCATTAAAACAGCCAAAGCCGGAGAATGTCTCATCCCGAATCGGTTTCCGGTTTGCTGGAATCATTCTATTCAGCCACTCGAGCAAAGATTTACATTTCACCAACTCCACCTCACACGCATATTCGTGTCGTTCGTTCATGTATCCATAGCAGCTCTCGCGCCCAGCTTGCTGTGACGATGAGACATTCTCATGACACTTTGCGCCATATATGTATACCTACACATTGAATCGTCACCCATTAACATTACAATATCCATTCCAAAAGAGTGATTCCGGTGATGACGTTTGAAGTGAAGCTAGAATTAAAATTAATCCATTCATGCCAACACCAACCGAACAGTTAGGCAGAGTGGCTGAAGCTTGACAGTGACCCGCGGGGGGTAAATGGGGTAAAACTCGCCGGCGAAGTGAAACGCGCCAATGCCAGAGTGGAAAACGTGAAATTCCGCAACGAAAATTGATAATAGAACCCGAATGTTGAATGAGAGCTCTGCATTTTTTTCTTCATATGTTTTTTAGTTGTAGCAATTGTCTAAGTCTATCCACGACAGGGTGTCTATCCATTTTCCTGAAAAAAGTTCCCTGAGTATTCCCGGTTTTGCCAGTCGCGAGAAAAATATTATAACCTTAAATAAAAAAAAACCCCTAGCAATATTTTCATCTTCTAGCGGGTTTGCTCTGCACAGAGAACCAAAAAAACTGTATTTTTTGGATGATTTTAAGTCTTTTTTAAGAAGAACTTTCATTAGAAGAATATTAAGTTCTTCTTAAGTGAGTTTGTAATAAACAAAATAATGACAAAATTTTACACAATATCTTTTTCTTTTTCATTTACATTTCTGAATCGGTGAAAACTGAAATGTATAAATCTTGTTTTTCAATCGTCCAATAGAAGTAAACACTCTTTTTTATTTCATAGAAAAAATAAACGCGTTAAATAATTAGATAAATAATATTTATAATATTGATAAATTTTTTTATACTATCTCTGAATAATTGTTAATGTTACCATCAAACAGGGAGCAAGTCACTCGGCCACCATGTGTTGACACCCTTAAAAACACAATCCGGCACAATCCACCACACTTCAAACAACTCGCCACCACATAAAAGAATAAAATCATTTCTGGCACATCTGTCATGAATCGAATGTTAGTTTTCGCACTGTTTTGTTTCCCTCTCGCTTGCACTGATGTGATTCAGATGATGCATTTAAACGTCCATAACTACTTGGTTTCCAATAAGCATAAATTCGACATAGAGTTTTCATAAGGGCCAATGTCGCAAACGTAAACAATGGCTTCTTTCGCAAATTTCTCGAGAATGCTAACTTAATCATAGTGAATTACCACGATGATTATACAGAAGCTATCGGCCTATTTCCTCACATGATGACAATCACCGACGCCAGGGAGACGACTCCACCACCTGGACTCTACCTAACGACTCATGACTATGAACCGGGACCAACGGCTTTACTTCCCATCCGAAGGAAGACGTGACGAAGACTTTTTCGCCTCAGAAAAACCACCGACGTCGAGTGGGATTGAACCCAGACCCACTGGGGGCCAAGTAGCAGTCACGCTTACCACTGCACCACCGACGCCGGCATTTTTCGCGATTGTAATAACAAATTAGTTATAATCTTCACTTTTTCAACATATTTATTTTCTCAGAGAGCGCATTTGCTGCGTTCTGCGCATCTTCTAGAACTTTCTTTCTTTGGAGTTCAAGCTCACGAGCTTCCGCAGCATTCTTCTTCTTCATCGCAATTTTTGTCACGTTCTCTTCAGCTTCCTTCTTTTTCCAGTCCAAATCGTCAATGTAGAGCGAGTGTGCATTTCGAGCACGCAGTAACAGAGGTTTGGTGACCTCAAAATTCAAGCCACCCTGTTCTGTCACTGCGTCTTAGACCTGTCGTCTGGCAATAACCGATTCCTCCTTCATATTCTTAAACAAACACTCGCCGTTCACCGAGAACCCTTTCTCAACGTTCGCGTTGCCGTGTGACAGGCAGCAAATAATTTTCACGACGTCGTACAACTCAGCGAAATTTTCTCCAACTACATCGCGCCAAAAATGGTCCAGACGAAGATATCTGCGATTGTACCTCTTACATGACTCAATGAACGTTGTTTGTTTGGTCAAAGCTCGATACTGACTTCACCCTTCCGGCCACTAATTCTACCACAATCGATCAATATGGTGAGAAGCTTGTCCAGTCTAAGTTTCGCTACACTGATGTCAGACGCTTTTAAGCCAGGGTCCAAACAGCTCGCAGCCTTGGTCAGGGGATATGTGATTGGTGATCTTGTAAGCAATTTAGAAACAATCGTAATGAAACAAGTTTTGCATTCATTACGAAAGCTCATTGCATCCAATTCCTTAACTTTTGCCTCCTTCAAGGCTTTCGTTGTGTCGAACCCCAGATTTACGCTTTTAGCCAGTAGATGATTACCAGTATCTTTGACTTCGTTCAAAGTCAAGATGGCAAATTTTTCATTTTTTTCCGGCTTGATAAACTTGAACAAACACATGAGCAAGACTACTTGGCAGATCGATAAGTACAAGAAAGGAACCATCGGTCATCAGATTGCAATTCACGAAGAAGAGGTTCAATTGCACAAGCAATCGAATGAAAAAATGTTAGTTTAGCAAGAATTAGAGGGTCGTTCAAAAATTTCACAATGTCACTATAAGATTTACACTTCGGTTCCACTTTATCCTTTTTGACCCCGTCCACAAACTTCCGGATGTTTCCAATTATGTTAATCGCCCTTTTAGCTACGCCTGAATTCTCTAGCCATCTGTGTCCGCAGAATTTTGAAGGGAATATGTCACTTCCTGAATATTGGACGTACATTGCCCTCCTAGCAGGAACGTTCTTGAATACATTGTGCAATGCACGTAGGAATGCGCCAATGGGCCATTCCGTTGACTGAAATCCGTCTTTAAATGCACCATGCATTATGTGGAGCCCACAACTACCCAAATCAAGAAGTTTGGCATCCCCGGAAAGCTCCAGTTTTAGTTCACGAAAAAAAGCCCAATTCACGTTTGGACCATCCATGGAAACTTGCAGCATTTTTCCCAACTCCAGCATACTCAGCCCTTTTTGGAATTGATTCAATAGATCGAGGGCGCTGGATCTAGTAAGAAACCGGGAGGTTAAATATCGAGTACTTACGGAGTTTGATTCGGAGTCCCAAAAACGGACGTTTATATCCATCTGCTGTTTCTTCGTTATTTTGTTAAGGTATTCATCGAAACGAGCAACAAAAAAGTCACAGTGGTTTACTCGGTTAACGAGCTCTGTTTTCAAATACGGCGCAATGCCGTACAAGATTATGTAGGCAATCTTATCCTTTTTTATTTGCAGCTTACTGGCTATGTCACTATCCCGGAACATCCTTTTCAAGATAGACACATCTTTCTCCGAGACTCGCAGCGACTTGTGTACCATAACAGTTTGGATAGACCATAGGATTTCCGCTTCGGTAACCTCATGTTTAAGGACAATGCACACTTTCAGTCAAATTTGCAGGGTCGGATACGGGGGCACCAGATGTTTGTATGAAGTTCAGCAAGGAATTTGCCCCTATTCCAGCTCGGGTCATGTGCTTCTTGGACTTCATATGACTCCATAACGCTTGTTTCCCCATATTGCTGACCGAAAATTCTGTGCTGCAGAATGTGCAATAGGCGCCTTTCGGTTTATTTTCGACTCGCCGAATCCACGTTCTGAATTCCGGATCATCCTTCCAGCAGGGTTGAAAAGTAGTTTTCCAGTTAGTGGTTGTCATTCTAACGCAAAAAAATATTATTGAACCATTTGCAGGTTGCCCAAATTGTATGTCTTAGGATTTAAGTAATCAACATACCTGTTTTTCCTTTTAGAAATTTTATCTTCACCGTAATTTTTTTTTTTTTAAATAAACCGTAAAACAAAATCGGTGAAAGGCTGACTCGTTTGCAATCAAAATTATGGCGTGATCGACTATGGCACCTATGTCTTTAACAAGTACGAATTTTGAGTTGCTTTTTCTAACACTTGCGTTGGAAGACAAAAAAAGACAGAGTATCCGTATCCACAGCACTCGCTTGAATAAAATGGTGTAATAGTGTGCGTGTAAACATATTCAATTGATTAAACGTCAGACCGAAGGTGAAATCCTTCAGAAACGTTTCGTTGTGCATTTACTACACTGAAAATAATAATTATTAAAAAATTGTGAATCGTCTTTGATCAGCCGAAAAAAACACTCCCGAGTACGATCAAATTTCCCTGAGGATTCAATGTTTTTCCATGTTGAAAAAAATTCCCTGAGAATTCCCGGTTTTCCAGGTTTTTCCAGGTAGTAGACACTCTGCATGAGAATTGATTTCTCAGAATGGAAATTGTTGGTTGCTCGGGTATTCCAATTAAACCGAAGCTGACTATGGTTGCCGATGTTTTCACTAAAGTGCATGTTCTACAAAATTTAACGAATCTTACATTAGAATGAGAGGGATTTGCTTGCTGATGAAGTTCCAACCCTTAACAAACCCAAAAGTAGATTATTCAAGATGAATTTACGGAAAAACAGTCCAGTAAGGCGTGCATCAAAAGGTATTGATAAACATTCAAAAATTGAAATGAAACTTAAGAGCATCCGCAGATTTTCAAAGCAATGTATTTTATTACAACTTAACATGTTAAAATATCAATTAGTCTAACAAATCTATCAGACTGCTGATTTCGTACTTTATTAGTCTTAATACCGTTCATCAAGTTCTGCACCGTGATTTTTGTGCACTTCCTGGACGCTGCTGATCAGCTTTTTTGAGGTTCCGCTTGACTATTGCCCAGTAGCGTTCGGTGGGTGGCAGTTGGGTGTTATCAGAAAACCATTGTAAAGTTTATCTGGCCTAAGGTGCAGAGACCGGCTAAAAGAAAGAAGGAATCTTGTGCGTCCAATACGTTGGAAGCAGCTTCTTCTATTAGCACTCGTTTCGGTAAATTTCAGCATATATTGTTCCTTTAGTTTTTAAAATGGAAGATGTGCTACTTGTTGTGCTAATTGTTTGCCAAACGAATACCTTCTCACCGCTATCATCAACCGAGTTGGTGTCCAATTGAGGTCCCGGCAGTGTTCTGGAATATTCTTTCACGTTCGTTTTGTCGTCCAACGGAACACACTGAGATGGATTGTCCAAAATACCGGAGATTGCTTTGGTACATTCTGCTTCCCGTATGTCTTAAGATCATTTCTTTTTTTAATGCACTGAATCATTCCACTGCTGGTCCTGTATTTTTTTCGGAAAATCACTAGTAGAGGCTGATTTGTTCTCCTGAATATAAGCGACGAAGTTTTGGACCAATTCGGGATTGCTGGAACCGGCTATTTGTCCAGTTCTCGGCAGATCCTACAAGCTTTACTGCTCACCATACTTTTCAATCGCTCATTTTACACTTGCTGGATGCAGTTTTATCTTCTGGAACTCTGACTGTACGTTACATCCTTCTCAGTATACCAAGTGTGCAGAACTTTCTTTCGTACAATCCGCGACACTAACGTTGACACTACAAAACGGAATACGGATTCACTTTAAAATATAATAAAAGTTAACGCTTAATTACGTATCAAATGTTGATAACTACTCTTGGATACACTTCATACGTCACAAATGGGTTTGATATTCAGAATAGTAATTGGCCTATAACAAGTTAACCGTTTGATAGTTTCGTGGAATTTAAATTCTCACATTTTAACCAACAAGTGCCATCTAGTTGCAAGGTTTTGAATAAATTCATTCAACACAGAGCAGTATTTGTGCTTTTGGAAAATAAGGACACCACTCTTTATAGGCATCCCTACACGGAGAAAAAGGTATAATTAAGTCAGAAATATTTTATCTAAAATCAACTATACTTTTGAACTGATTTTTTGATAACCCATGGGCATGATTGTTATCATACATTTCAAGTTGAGTTAATTAATGTATGCTTGAATCAACTTTAGTAAAATATGGTTGATTCAACTATACAACAATAACAATAGTTGGTTTGAGAATGCTCTACTTCTTCAAGCTCTATGATCTCAAGAGCTGAAACATCATAGCCATTTGCTGAAAAGAGACAAAACTTCTTAGTACAGTGATCGGAATATTACAAATAATACTCCCTAGTAAAAACCTCAATTGGTGGTACTGTTGACTGAAGAGATTTTAATAATAAAATTAAATCCTCATCCACCACAAACTCGGTAAGAACTTCCTCTGAACTTGAATGCCAGACTTTTTGAAATTAGAACAAAGAAAAGCTCCGTACAGCCCACTCCACTAAAGCGTTAAGTGATTTGCATGACTGCTTATTTTATATCTACGCTCATGTGCTCATATTATTTTCAGTGGTGAAAAAAAATCAAATTAATGAACCTTGATGTACTAGTTTGAACAAGTCTTACCCAAGGTGACTCTAACATCTCAGGTGGTCTCAATAATGTATATGAGAATTTCAGCCATTATTAAACGCATACTAATATGATCCATATCAATAACATCAGGTCTGGCATACTTGAACTTGTCTCCTTTTCACCTATGCAATAGG
>JASCZW010016299.1:0-18967 GCA_034211315.2 Aedes japonicus | reverse complement strand
CGCTGAAAATATGCAGGATTTCAAAAAAATGGGCTAAGGCGTCCAAAAAATGTGATGAGGCATTTGTTCGGAACTTGATAAAAAGTGTTCGATCAAAAATTTCGCAAATTCGTGAAATATTAATTTCATCCGGTCTTCACATTGTTCAAATTCAATTCCTTACAAAAAAGAATCCATTTGTTCGAATGAACTATCATTTTTTATGTACAAGGACGTGTTCGCTCATCACCACGAGGCACCAAGAGTGTACAGTAATGTTTGCTAGAATGAAAGATATGAAGAGAACGTGTTCAAATATCCGTCATTTTACGGTAGGTTGGAAATAGAATAGAAGTATTGTAAATTGAGCGAAAGGGCATGGGTAAAGTAGTGCTCGGACCAAGGACGTTACCTTTGCCTAACATCCAATTGCGTGGTAGGTCGAGACACGGACGAACCCGCCACCTCAACAGGCAAAAGGTATACAAACTACCGCTAGAAACTATCCATAGCTAGCAGTGGTAGATGAGCGCGATCCAACACGTTACTTTTGCCTGTTGAGGCGGCGGACTCGTCCGTGCCTCGACCTACCCCGTAGTTGGATGTTAGGCAAAGGTAGCCTGACGGAACTTTCAATACTTTCTCTTCATAACTTTCATTCTAGCAAACATTACTGTCCACTTTTGGGGCTTCATGGTGATGAGCGAACATCTCCTCCTACATCATAATCGTTACTCCACGCACGGAGAATACAAAAACATAACAATTAGAGTATATTTTTTTGTAAAAATATGTGGATAACTTATTTTTGACACAGCCCTTATAATGGAGGTAGCTGATTAGTCAATGGTTGGTTATTTGCTCCATAACCTTTAACCGCAACATGTTTGGGAAACGAGTCGACTATCCTTTGGAATTTGAAGGAATTTGCTCGCTTTTGCTGATGATAATTAAAAAAAGTGTTCAGTTTTTGTTTTTTAAAGTGATCAAGTGAAGTAATAATTTAAATTTTCCTAGTTTTACAATAAGATAATGCGGATAAACCGTAGACAATCTCGCTCAAAGCGTTGGCAATCGGAATGCGATTGACGGTAGGGTTACCATTGATTTTTAGTATACTGGAAACATCTTTTTCCTGCGACATCCTGCGCCTCTTAATATAAGTTTTTCTGATCCAATTCCTTTGCCATCCTGCGGGTTGATGTTGGTACTGTGGCTCTGTCACTATTTTCAGCAATTCATGCAATGCTGCGTGTCTTACAAAAAAAATCGTTTATCTTTATTACCAGGATAATAAACAGCAGGGTGGCCACAGACTCGGGAAAATCGGGAAATGCGGGAAAAATGCGGGAATCCAAAATCATCGGGAAGTATGCGGAAAAATGGCGGGAATTTCAAAAGTCATCGGGAATTTTTGCCATATGGAAGGAACCATACTCACACCTTTTTCAAATGATTTGAGTAGGTTTTTTTGTCATTTACTCGGTCCACCGATCTCATTGTTCAGCCTGTTCAAAACGTACTGCTTAGAGTATCTTCAGCGGTGGTCTATTTTTACATCTTTATAGTTGATTTGCATCAGCAAACTTAAAAAGAATTAGCTGATTCTTTTTAAGTTTGCTGATGCAAATCAACTATAAAGATGTTAAAATCGACCACCTTTGCGTTCCCCGCACCGGTATAGTATTTCTTTCAGCTGGATATGTTGGCCTTAGTGTTACATAGGTGCACTGCAGCCTAACGGATGTTGGCGTATGTCCTCAGCTAGTTCTCTCGACGAAAACTTGGGGGTTGGTGACCCTGAGGAATTTTTGCAAATCTGTCCTTAAGACTTGCGGCCCGCAGTATTTACGCCCCCAATATCGGAAAAGGTAAGAAACTGATGGACAAAAATTATCTCCCAAAATTTCGAAAAAAAAACTTGTAAATTCAGTGCACTTAGAAACTCAGGGAACTAATAAGAAGCTCGGTATACTTTTTAGATTTGACTTAGACTATCCCAAGGTGTCACAGCAACATACCATAACATCAGGGAACTTTCCAGAAAATCGGGGAGCTTTCCAGAAACTAAGGGTTTTTCCTAGAAGTTCACACAACTTTCCTGAAATTCAGATTGTTTCCTAGAAATTCAGGGAATTGTCCACAAATTCAAAGAGCTTACCACGAGTTCAGGGAAGTTTCCAAAAGTAAAGGGTTCTTCACAGAAGTTCAGGTAACTATCCAGAAATTCAAGGGGCTTCCAGAAGTGTACAAAACTTATCAGATTATTTTGGGTATTTTTCAGAAGTTCATAGAACTACTCAAGATGTTCAGGCAACTTCCCAAAAATTCAAGGAACTTTCCAGAAAATTAGAGAGCTTCCAACAGAGAACAGTCAAGAAATTCATGAAGCTTTTCAACAATTTGCGGATCGTCCTAGAGGTTTAGTAAACTTCTTAGAATTTCATGGAACTTGCTAGACAAATACAGAAATTCTTAGAAGTTCAGCGAACATGTAGCAGTTCAAGAAACTTCCTTAAACTTCAGGGTTTCTCATGAATTCAAAAAAACTTCTCAAAACTTCAGGAAATGCTCACAAAGATCATGGAACTCCCCCAAAGATCTGGAAACTTTCCAAAAGGTCAGCAAACATCTCAGACGTTCAGAGAAAGTCCCAGAAATTCAGAGAATTTCCCAAAAGTTCAGGGAACTTTCCAATAGCTCGAAAAAACTCCCAGATGCTCAGGGGATTCAGAAATTCAGGAAATTTCTCAGTAGTCCTGCAATCCTCCAAGAATTTCAGAAAACTTCCCCCAAGATCGGGGAACTTTCCAGAATTTTAGAAAGCGTCCCAAATAAACAGGAAACTGGATTTTTTGAGCATTCGAAAAATTTAGGAAACATTCAAAGGATTTTTTCATAAGTTTGGAGAGCTTCCTAGAACTTCTGATCTCTGATCCCTGATCATTCCAGGTGATGGAGAAACTTTCTAATCGTTCCGAAAACATCCCAAAAGTTCAGGGTATTTATGTTTTAAGAAGAACATAAACTTCTTCCTACTCGATAATTTTTCGAACCCAACCAAAACGAGAATGAAGAAACCAACTACTTTTTAATCAATTTTATAGAATTTCCACCTATTCACAATCTTGGAGATCATAAAAAGTTCTTGTACGGCTTAACAACATCTCGATAATGCTAACTATTCCACAGAAATTCCACGACTTCCAAGATTTTTTTTTTTTTTTCAATTTCTCGTAAGTTATTTAAATATGTACCTGCTAGAAGTTAAAACAACTTCTGGGAAGCGAAACCTGATTTTTTAAGTTCCCGTCATTTCCAGAAAGTTGTTCCTATTCCATAGATGATCAACAAACTTTTTGGAAGTTCATCCAAGTTTCCAGAAACGTTAATAATTTTTCGGCAATTCAATGAACTTCTCTAAAGGTCCACCATTTCTCTTCTCGAAAGACAGCGAGCAAACATCATGATTATCTGGAAACATCCAATTATTTTATTCAACTGCCGAGAAGTTTAATCAATTTCTGGCATGTTCATTATAGATATTTCCACCCAATCTTCATAAATATTCCGACGTTCATTAAATTATTTTTTTAAAGAGTGCGTTCAGTAAGAAACTTAGAAGCTTATATAAGTTCTGAAATGATGCAAAATAGATCCGGTATAAAACAAAATTTACAAACACCAGCGATGCAGCGATGTTTTTGCGTTTGGTCTTAACAAATAAATCCAAACCACGATTTGAACCACCGTTGAAGATGCCCTTAGAAGATCTGGCTACACGGCTGTAACAGGTGAGGCCAGAAATGAACTTATCTTTCATGTGATGGCGAATGTGTTTGAAGTTTGGTGAATTGCGTTTGTAAGGGTGTTAACACATGGTGAAAGAAGAATTTGGGCAGCTGTGCTCAATGCCGTCTGACGTTGTTTGCCAGATTCCAGAGAAAAGAAAATGGTTTGGACAAATTTTGGCTAGAACCAAGAAGGAGCTACCAAATTTGACAACATTTGACAAAATTGGCCCATCCTGTCGGACAAAAAGGCGTATTTTAAATTAATGGAAAGTGTCTGGTGGTAAATCAAACTGGAGAAAGTTTGGGAGCTCAGAGATTTAGCTACGAATAATTTATATTAACCCATCTTAACAGTCGGGAAAATAAGGCAAAAATGCGGGAAAAATTCGGGAAAAATGCGGGAATTTTTATATTAAGATTGTGTGGCTACCCTGAAACAGTCTTAATAGGTTCGATGAACGTAGATGTCTAAACGAAAAACGAAAATCGGCTCGTGGAAGAAAGAGTGGAGCGTCAACCTTACCATTCAGATATAGAACTTTTGAGGTATAATTGTGCATATTGTGCACTGGGCACTGTTTTGAGAGCAAACAAAATGCTCGCTAAACTTTAAATGTTCAAATCCCAGAAGAAGAAGAAGAAGATTTTAGTATTAAGGGTCATTTTTAACCTAACGACTTTCTGCACTCTGAGAAGATACTCGATGGTACACTGAACAACCCTGTCTGATTTAAATAACCATCCACATCACTTATCGTAATGAATTCGCGCTTCCTACTAACAACTAACACAAATACCTCCGGCTCGCTCGCTATTTCAAAATTGTGAAGGACGTTGGGACGAGAAAAAAAAAGTAAATTAAGTAAAAGGATTTCCCTCCGCTTCTTTTCCTATGAAACAACGAGGTTTTTACTCTGGAAAAAAAATGCTCGAAAAAGGTAACAAAAACGATGATTTACACAACGCTTCACTTCTGGTCGAAGCACTCGATTTGGCAACCTGAACGGTAACAATTCAAGAGCATGCCGTACATTCCGAATCGAGTTAGCCTGGCGCCATTGACCGAACTAGTTGTGCTTGCCCATTTCGTCGTCGCAGCATCCACCACCATAGGCAAACAAACAAGCAAATGAAAAAAAAAAAAAGCGAAAACAATCTTCTCCACCTGAAAAGCGCAGCCCAACAATTCATTTCCATTCCGATACGCTAAATTACTCGCTACTCTCCCGGAGTATCACTTGAGCCCAACCGTCTCGAACGGATCAGCATCGGGCAGTCAGTGGTAAAACGAAAATTCCAGGCCACTTTTTTCCACAACTTTAGGAGCTCTAGAGCAGGTAGAGGCTGGTACGTGAACAAAAGGGTACAAAACGCAGAAAAAATGTAACAATCCCATAAAGAGAGAAAGACGGTAAAAATGGCAAAACTAAGAGTGGAAAGCGAAAATGCACCACCGAAGCACCGGTCGAGAACCATCGATGACGGCGCTAAAAAGCGTTTTTCCACCATCAGGGACGAATATGACTGTGTGGCGGCGGCGTGAGGGCTGTTAGGCGCGATTGGAATGATGAAAAAATGGGGCTGATGAAGGGGAGGGGAGGGGTTCATCTGGTAGCTAAATGGCAAAAAGTGAATTGGAAAAGAAAATACAATCTTTCGAGATGCTGCCGATTTACACAATTATTGTTGTTAAATCGTTTTCCTTGGAGGGTGGCTTCTGAAAGTCGATGACGGTGCATTGGTCGGTAGAATGGGTGTAAATTAGTTTGACCTATCGATTCAGAATTAAAATGAGTAAAGATAATTTAAAACAATTAAAAAAAAACGTCGATAAATTCACTTTCTACTAGAAAAGAAACAAATATTAATTAATCATCCAACATTTCGAGTACCGCACTAGCGCTTATTGTCGGTCGAGGAGGCTCTTCACGGCCAAAGGGGGGGTGGAGAAAACGAGTACCGCCCGAGATGAAATTATTAACCAAGCGTCCCTCCACGTGCCGATATCGTGGGTAGCCAGAAAAAAAAATCGAGAAGAGGGTAAAATCACAAAAGCAAACCACAAAATCTTTCTTTTTGCTTGAGAGTCCCTTTGATTGATTGTGCCATGCCATGATGCCTGCGGCGTTGGTGATAAGCTCAAGCCAGGAGTTGATGTTTTTGATCCTATTGTTGCCATTAGGTGTTACTTTAATTGCATTATGTGAGCTGCTAAAAAAGCAGTGGGGAGGAAAATTGCGGTGCCGTTATGGTGCGTTTGGGGCGCGTGGGAAAACAACTGGTTTTTGGGGCGATTGATGGCGGGTAATTGATTTGCTGTGCGCCAGCTGAGACTGATTATTGTGTAATAGAAATTGCAAAATTTTGGACCGGGCGGACGGCGATAGCTGACGGTGTGATGATTTGGAAATTATTGCATTTGCCCACCCACTTGGCAGGAGAATTCAATAAAAGGGTGAATGAAATGGGCCATCAACCCAGCGAGAATCGATCACTGTTTTCAATGAAAGCATTAAGTAGGTTGAATTAATGAATAGTTTGACCTGTTTATTGACCTACCGTGCAGAGTGCATTGCAAATAATTTTATTTAATTGGTAGGGACTGGCTGAAAGGATGCCGGGTTTTCACAAGTACTTAATGGATTTTTAAGAGAACACCGCCCGCTTCAGATTTTAAACTTTGAGAGACTGTAGTTGTTAAGGCCTAAATTTTTCGGAGCGTAATTATGTATGCAATTTGGTGTTTTCTGCTAGATTTGGTGCTCAATAACATGGAAATGATTGACAAAAATAAGAAGTTTTTTTAAAGGTATTCTAGGTCGTCTAAACTGTCCTGGAGTTCAGAACTTAACTTCTACTGTTGTAACAGTAGCTTTATTCGCTGTACAAAGTTCCGGTATGTATTCAATCATTTTCAATGTACGTCCTGGAAGACCAGCAGACATTATGAGATATGTTTGGGATATTCTATGTCATCCAAACTGTCCTGGACTTCAGAACTTAAGATCTACTGTCGTAACAGTATCTTTATCCGCTAAACAGAGTTCCTATATATATATATTATATTCAATTATATTAAATGAATGTCCTGAAAAATCACCAGACATTATAAGATAATCTTGGGATATTGTATACCAAACAAACTGTCTGGCGTTCAGAACTTAAGATCTACTGTTGTAACAGTAGCTTTATTCGCTATACAATGTTACGGTATGTATTCAATCATATACAATGAACGTCTGAAAGACCAACAGACATAATGAGATATCCGAAGATTCTATGCAGAAACAAATTGTCCTGGAAGAACTTAAGACCTTAAGTAGCTTTATCCGCTATACAAAGCTACGATATGTATTCACTCATATTACATGTATGTAGAAGCACCACGTAGACTTTTCTGAAGGGAGGGGGGGAGAAAAGTCTACGAGGGGGGGGTTCTGAGATTTTCAAAAATGAGTCTACGTAGTTTATGAACTGGCCCATATACATATTGCTACTTTGTTAAGTCCAGGAAGATAGTTTGGATAACCTAGAACATCCGAAAATTATCTCATAATGTCAGTTGTTCTTCCAAGATATTGAGCATGAGCATGAGCATGATTGACCACCGAGGTTGCAACTCCGTTATTGCCAGATCAGCTGGTATTACACTGAGAACCAAAAGATCAGAAGAAGCTTGGGAATACCAGCGCAGGCCTCGCCCGAATGCAGGTCAAGTAGGGAATGGGTAGGAATATGTTGACGTGATACTCGCTTTATTGGAAGCCGAGAATACCTCTGCAAGTCCACGAGAAATCACTGGATGTTGGATAAAATGGTTGGGTTCGTATCGGGATCCGTTTTGGTAAACGGTGTGCTGAATTCAACTGACGTCGGCAGTGACTAAGATATTTAACTATGTTTCCGATTTATTCTCTGTACAGAAATGCGCATAAAATTTATTCAAATTTTGGCACCGATTTAAACCAACCGTAATGATGCTGTTGGGGCCACTCACAAGTGTGGGTGTTTATGTCCAAGCAAAATACAAAAATATTTTAAAACATCAAGTTTGAGGACCGATTTAAACCAACAGTAGGGATGTTGTTGGGACAACTCACATGTTTAGATGGTTTATTTCAGTACAATGCAGAAATAATGTGCAAACATACACTTTAGAGGACCGATTTAAACCCAACAGTAAGGATGATGTAGGGGCCACTCACAAGTGTGGATGGTGTATTTCAGTAGAATACGAAAATATGGCAAAAAATTCAGAGTTTCAGGACCGATTTAAACTAACATTAGGGATGCTGTTGGAGCCACTTGCAAGTTTGAATGGTTAATAGTAAAGACCTTATGATACAGTAACAAATCTGCACCACCTAAAACAATTTGTGATTTAGTGTGTGATATTGAAGAGAGAGAGAGAGAGAGAGAGAGAGAGAGAGAGAGAGAGAGAGAAATACGTGTGTCTTTCTTGTGTAAATGTGCCATGTGTTGTGATCCTTTGATGCTGTGATTCAAATGTGATGTGTGTGTGTGCTGTGTGCCAGCGCTGTGTCTCTGTGTGCTGTGAATAGTTTTGGCATGTTCTTTGAAGATTTCTTTTCTTTCTGTATCGAACTTTCTGAACAACATTTGCAGTTATTTCGATAGGATAACGTGTAGTTCTCTGAGTCTATTCATCACTATAGACTCAGACTTGGTTCCATTACTTTGATCCTGAATCAAAACTAAAGGCTAGGAGTGAGTGTGAACCAGACACTTCGACTCCAAAGCGAGTTCGTGTCCAGAAATCGGCTAAGATAGTGTAAGCGTCAGCTCTTTGGATGCAAAAAGAAATTCCATCAATAAAGTTACTTTTGCATCCCAAAAACTGACTGGTAGAGATAACCAGCTCTGATTGTTGTTGTGCCTTTGGACCAGTTGTGCGAAAAAAATTGTGAAAAAACCCGGTTTGCAAGAAAAAAAAAACACATGTTTCATATGGTTGAATGCGTAGCGTAACTTCCCTTAACCCAAAAATCGATGTAGATCTCAAGTTCTGAACTCAAGTGGAATGTGGGTGCACGGCTACAAAATTCAGAAAGATACAAAATGTGTTTAACGTTTATTTACGTTTATCAATCATGCGTAAATATATGTACCATTCTATGTTTTTTTTTTCTCTCAGAAAAGTTCAAAGAACAGGAGGAACAGAATCGAAAGTTCATATTCTGGATTGTTGTCAATAAGACGCCTTAAACTCTTGTGTTTTATCTTTTATTTTTCCCAGATAGAGAAGAATTGATGCAAGAACAAATTTGCCGAAGGCAGTGCACACTTTTATTCAGACTGTGATTCTATATAGTCATTTTTCTTTTGGGGTCATATATGACCCCTTAGGCCTTAAGGGCTTATGATGAAGGCTCGCGGCAGTCATTACCTCTAACATTTAGAATTGATATAGCTCAGGGTTTGTACTAGCTATTGAAAATTTAATCACATCTCGTACTAGATCACATCAGCTTACTTGCTGTGAGCAATCTGATAGAGTTCGATTCGATGCTCGATTCACTAACAATCGAGATTTATCAATTTGGAAATAGCAAGGTGAGCTTGCGAGAGCGAGATAAAAGATATGGGATAAAGAAATACATGTAACAGCTGATTCACCTTAAGGTGATATACGTTAATACCACAAAGTTCCACTTAATGGACACGCAGTGGTTCTACGCCCCAAAAAAAGGGGGTTACCGTGGATAGGTAGGTAATATTTGTTGAGAAAAATATATTGCAATTGATTGAAAATCAAAAATATTTTCATAGGATTGTATTGAAAATTAACTGGCAACATGATGCGCTCACGTATATCGCGTGGAACTATCGGTTGAGCCAACCTACATTCGACGCGTTCACTCTGTCAACAACTTGATCAACTCCAGAAGTTTCGGCATACAGTGATTGTTTTCGAGATGCCGCAAGTCGAAAAGACTGTTAAAATTCAAGTTGTAGACAAGGATGTCTCGATGAACAAACAGCGCAACGCAAATGAGGAGCAATGCAAACAGAAGCGAAGACACCAACTCATCTTTTCCGGGATAAGAAGTGCTGCCTGGAGGAGTTGATGTGGGAAGAAATGGAGCAGCTTTATCGTTCACAAGAAACGCAAAGTGCTACAAGAAACACAACGCATTCCGCAAAGGCTTTTGCCACGAGCAGAAATGTTTCGGGATAATGTTGGAGGTTGGAAAGATGAACGTCAGGAGATCAATTGATTTTCAAGAACCTTTTTTTCTTGGTAAACAGTCGAAGCCGCAAAATTTTCTGTTTCAAAATGCTTTGCCTGTATTCTTTTTGCCAAATTTCTATGCAGTTCTCAAGAGCTTCTCGTCTCGAGAAATGCTTCTTGTTTCGACAGCATTTTCAGCAAAACAGAGCATGTATAAACAAAATGAAAAATACTAACAGAAAGAGCAGAAAGATACTACACGGCCAGCCACATACTCAGTTTTGGTCGTTTTGACTCACTTTCGTCATTAGTGGAGTCACTCAAATTTGAGTAAATGTGACTGGATTGACAAGTCGACAAATCGAAAAACATCGACTCAAATCAGCATGGATGTTTTGATTTTCGACTAGTCAATACCAGTCACATTTACTCAAATTAAGTGACTTCACTAATGACAAGTGAGTTAAAAACGACTCAAAACTGAGTTAGAATGACTGTACTGTACAAACACACTCTCACTCTATACTGTACATACACATCTCATCTCTATCTCTCTGAGCTCATTTGCTGTTGAGCTTAGGGGCCTCATAAAAATTCCAATTTTCCAATCTTATTTGCACCCGTTGAGATCTTGATGATATGCCACCAACGACCTGCAGATGTTGTCTAAACACAGAACTCTCCCTTCATTCTAGAACTCGCCCAATCAAGAAATATTGAGCTACCATCAAGCGGAACCTGAGCAAGACCCAAAAAGCAAACTGTTGGAAGCGAGGAGCAATTTGAGGCAAACTGGCGACCTGCGGCGAACAAGTTTGTCTGGCTATGCAGCATCTGATGGCAGAAGTTAAACCAAATTGCAATTCAGATTCGATCAAATGGAAACTTAGCAGAATATTTTTGTCTGTATTTTATACGAATAGAATTTCGAAAAAATAATTCTTGAGTTTATTTTGATTGACATGTTAATTAATGTAGACGCGTTCTTGTTTGACCAAATTGGATCTTAACACTCTTTATTGAGGAATCCAAGTAAAGCTAAAGTGAGGTTAAACATCGTAGTTTCTAATACTTAAATTGGTAATAACTTTCTGGATATTTTTCAAACTGTATTAAATTGGTCAGCACGTCATAATCTATGATTTTCTGATCTTTATATCAACAATTACTTTGCTTAAATAGCAATCAGAAACCACTTTTCACGAGCGCCATCTACGACATTTAACCTCACTTTTGCGTTAGCTGGATTCCTCAATAGCAAAATGGTGGCAGTTTCTGACTACGTCCATACTTTTGGGGTCAATCTTGACGCCTTTAATAATCACTTCATACTATAATTTATCGAACATTCACGAAATGTACTCACACCAGCATAATGCCCGCTGTTTTTATACTACTTTTAATGGACTCCAAGCAACGAGATGAATCACCGATGTGGATAAGTGACACCACTGTTCGATACAAGCGCTGTCACAAATACACACACAGGACTCCTTAGGCGAGTGGAGTCAAGTCAGTCAGACCAAGGCCGGTGTGGCCTCTGCTGTACACAGAATTTGTCTCCATTGTAAGCGGTACATGGCTGTACCTCGCCAGTCTCGCTGTCTGCGGAGTGTCCACAGGTCGCCTTCTACTTGATCGATCCACCTTACTCGTTGCGCGCCTCTTCTTCTTGTACCAGTCGGTTCGTTTTGGAGAACCATTTTCACAGGGCTGTCGTCCGACATTCTTACGATATTCCAGCAACTAATGCAATTCGTGTTTCATTCGCCTCATCCACGTTCCGTCTTCCATCTGCACTCCACCGTAGATCGTACGCAGCACCTTCCGTTCAAAGACACCAAGGGCGTGTTGGTCCTCTACCAGCAAAGTCCATGTTTCGTGACCGTAGAGAACTACCGGTCTAATTAATGAGGGTTATTTCGAGAGTCGACGTGACGTCTGTCCACTTGATGAAGCGAGGAGAGTCACCTGCAGTGACGTGACTCTCCATTTTATTTGCCCAGGAGAGTCACGTCACCGCAGGTGACTCTTCTCACTTCACCAAGTGACAAACGTCACTTCGACTCTCGGAATAACCCTCAATGACTTAGATGGTCAACTTTGTAGTTCGGTGAGCTTTGTTCGATCTTAGCGTCTTTCGGAGTTCAAAGTAGGCACGATTACCAGACATAATGCGCCTTTGTATCTCTCTGCTGGTGTCGTTATCGGTGGTCATCAATGAGCCCAGATACACGAATTCGTCTACTACCTCGTTTTCATCACCGTCGATCTGAACGTGCAAAAAGTGACGTCATTATTTGTATTTACTTTTCTTTTATACAAATGCATTTTATGATCTGCTCCTGCTGTATCCTGTACCTTATTGGATTAGAGTCCATTGCTGTCAATCCAACAAGCTCTTAGAATGAAGTAAATAACACTAAACCTTGAACGTTTCTCAAACATCCACGTAAATCTTTGTTTTCACATTTACAATGAAGATTTAAGTACTAAAGACTGTATCGAAAATAAGTTGTCCACATATTGTTCCTTCAAATCATATCTAAAAAAAACTATTTTTTTTTTCAAACAAATGGATGATTCTTTATTGTACGGGATTGAACTTGAACATTGTTAAGACCGGATGAAGTTAATATTATTCTTTCACGAATTTTTGAATTTGAGATCGAACACTTTCATCAAGCTCTGGACATAATTTTTTTTTAAGTCCGCTATATTCTCAACTGTTTTACCAGTCTTTTTCAAAACCCTCTTCACAACCGCCCAATAGCATTCGCCCCCAATAGCATTCGAGGGCAATTTGGCGGATTGATGTCTTTCTCGACGAAACCTATACCTTTTCCGGGAGCCAATTGAGAGTTGTTTTGGCGTAATGCGTCGACGCTAAATCCGTCCAAAACAGTGCTTCTGATATAAAGGCAGCAATCTCTTCTGCAGACAATCAGATTGATAGATTTCCGAATTGTTTGTTGCGGTAGTGTAAAAAAATTGTAGACTTCATACCGCAGGAACATACTGCTTGCAATACCAGCACTTTTCGAACAAACTTGTCCACTTCAATTGACTTGTGTGCATCAGTTATCCTCCTTTACGATGGCAGTGTAATATTGTGGCCCTGAAAGGGGTTTTGAGTCTTCTTTGCCAAAGGTCTCGTCGTCCATCAAAGTATATGCATCCGGTCGCTGCAAAATTAGTGACTACAATTTCCGGGCTTGGTGCTGCGCGTTGCTTGTGTTCCGCACTTTGTTTGGTGATTTTCTGCTTCTTTTACGTTTTCAGATTGTTCCGTTTCTTGATACGTTGAATCTCGCTCCGACGCTCGTTCCCGCATTATTGGTCAAATCACGTACCGACATTGATTTGTTCTTCCGAATTAGAGCTACCACTTTCTGATCCACCTCAGGGTTGGAAGATTCGGGTATTCTGCCTCTTACTGGCAGGTGATCCAAAGCACAGTGTTCACCAAACTTGGAAATGATGGGTTTTACACTCGTGTGATGAATCCCAAAGCGCTTTGCCAGTTGTCACATAGTTACACCCTTTTCTCGTAGCCATGTGTCGAAAAGCTTATTTTAACGTCTTTTTCAATGCGCGACATTTTGAAAGCGAAGAATTTAAAACGTGTAAACAAGTAAACATACGAAAAAGACAGTCAAACGAACAGCATGCTATGATGAACGCATTAAAACCATCACAAATACATGCGTACAACGAAAATGTACGTTGATAGCTTATTTTCGATATATTCCTTTCATTGACAACTATCAAACTCTGCTGAGACATCAAATCATAGTCGTTGGTGGTTTTCCAATCCAAATTCAAAGGGTTCCATTCACGATTGACTTTTGATTTCCGATGGGAAATTCGTTCGACTGCCCTAGAGCATAAGCGTATTGTTGTGCTTGCCACAAATTAAACGATTAGATTGGCAAGAAAGCATCGTTCAAGAACTGTGAATGTGCTTCTAAGAACTCTAATTTTGAGCTGCAGGCAAAGTTTCAACATTTTCTAACAATCCATCTCCTAACAATTGGGTCGAAGAAGCTCTCAACCTTACCCAGATTTGATCAAAGTAGCTGTCAACTCTACTTCCAACTCAATTGGATCCAATTTAGTCTATTGCATATTGTAGATATGTTGAAGAATACAAATTACTATAAATACACCTAATAACGATCCACCTGTTGCCTTCTGTCGTTATTCACCATCATCAACGCCTGCTTTTCCTCTTCGTTTGATGAAACTTGGCCACAATAATGGTAAGGAAATCTCTCAAACAATGATCATCATTATGTCGAAAGCGTTCTTCTTGTCAACAAAGCATAACTCAAACCGAACATCAGCTGTTTCCAAGTACCATTGTAGCAAGTTTCCATCCATTATTCAATACAAAAGATCTGCCCGCTCATCGAATCTCGCCAGTCAGTGCGCCCTAGCATGGAAGTCATTCGTTCCGGTGACAACGCGAAAGACGCTTTCTAAGCACTTAACGAGCTTGTTGTGATCCAATTCACTTCCACCGCTCGCCGCTCAAGCCGATTTACCATCGCAAACCTCGGCGGCAGTCAATTTGTCGCCCAAACAACAAACGCCGAAAAGCCAGATTTCTGCCTGAAACCACAAATTACCACCGGTGTCCTGAAAATATCAAGAGTGGTTAATCCTTTTATTACACAACAAACAGTTTATCGATTCCTGACGGCGGTTGGTTGGGTGGCACCACCTTCGTCGGCCACACTGGATCGTTGTCAACCTTGACTGTCATGGTCGCAAATTTTTGGCTCGCCCCTCAGCACTCACTCAATCTCCGCAATGGCAACCACTGGTAAGTAAACAATGTTGTAACGTGAGCGAGTGCCGCGGCCGCCGGCACATCGTCGGATGGGTGGCTGAGTGGGTTGTTATTGCGGCACGGATGGTGTGTGACCGGAAAAAGCTCTCCGGCTACGAAAAGCAAATTAAATTTGAAAGTCAATTGCCACCATCAAACCGTTTCCGATCACGGATTGCTGCTGGCACTATATCGCCACGCCGCCGCGAGTGGCCTTTGATGTATCATCATCATGTCCCCATTTATTCGGTCGTTCGAAAACGCGCTGTCGCTGTCACTGAACGGAACTGCTTCTGTGCTACTGCGTGGAGAACAAGGGTCGTAGAACCGACATGCCACTGGGGAAAAAAAGGACGGCGAATGATTCCACTTGAGAAAATTGTTAAATCGATGGGATACAAATTGTTAGCTTTTGAATTTAAACCCGTCGGATTTTGGTTGCGAAAAATCCAATCGATTGGGGGTTTGCAATTTTAAGCTCCAAGGTAAACCGGATGGGAAATGGGAGACGTTTTATGTGCTACACCGAATTCAGATAGTGTCAATCCATGGATAACATCTTCAGACGTTTTGGATGTGGGAAAGGATTCGTTTTTCAAAGGTGATATGGATCGACAGTGCTTGGTAGATACTTTTCGGTGTAAGATGTGTTCCCGGTCTTCGTGAAAGATTTTCTTCGGTATTAAGCAGAAGTATGTTGCCGTGTTTTCTTCCAGCAAAGATTTTATGCTTACGAAACATGTATTGTTTCTCGAGCGGATCTTACGTGTCCACTTAAGAAATATATAAGTTCTGTCACTTTGAGTTTTCCGGAACACTAATCTCGGAAGCTGTGTGGGATGTTTCTAAATATCGTACAGGTTTAGGCCAGGGGATGTTAAATTTTTATGAAACTTTGTCCATGTTTAGAGTTTATAGATAGGTATATGGAAAAAAATCAACTAAAATTTAAAAACCAGGGTTGCCAGTTTACCCGGATAACCCCAATGTTTTTTCTTAATTTATACAAAATTTCGTTTAAGAATACGGAAAAAAACATAATCTGAAAATAATTATGTAATTTCCCACAAAAAAAATCACGATTGCGAAAAACTGCAAGGAATAACCGGAAAAACTATGTTCCATTCAGAAAAAAAAACTTTAAAAAAATATTTCCTATTCACTTAAAGCTAAGCTCAAATTGGTGAAACGCACGTATTTTCATACCTAATGGGCCGATGGGCACCATCCCCGCTAGGACACAGACCGCGTAACGTGACAGTGTGCGGTATGCAGTGACCAATCTTAGGTCATCAGACTGTGAGTACTTTAGAACTTACCGAGTTACCTCTTAGTACTCAAGGTGGTGGCCCACCTTTGCTCCGATTGTCAGTTGTTGACCACATCTCCGTTTTGTGATAGATTAATTCCAGTTTTCTGGAGCGCATCCTATGTCAATGGAGTGTGTGGCCGTTAACTCCACCTCTTCTATGGACTCTCCATAGACCTCAAGGGTGATGTCGTACGCAAAGCCAACAATCCTTACCCCGTTAGGGAATTTCAACCTCAACACTTCGTCATACTTCGTGTTCCAGACCACCGCGTTCAGGATTGAACCATGTGGAACTTCTGCGGTGACTTAAACACGTTGCAGACCTGCTTGTGTGTTGTATACCCGAGCAAAGGTTTATACCAAATTGATAAAAAGTTCTAATATCAGGTTATCAGTGTTTGATCACTAAATGTGTTGTCATATAGGTTGAATAAACAGCCAAAATAAACGAAGAGATAACAAATTAATAGCCGTTGGATATCACAATATTAACTCGTTTTATTATCATCGAGTTCATTTTGATAATCATATCCATCACATGCTGGTAATATTCAGCATTCGTCAGCATGCTGGTAGAATTCAGGAACGTTCGTCAAAATTCGTCTTTGAAAATTGATAGCAGATGATAATAAAATTTGTCAATGTTGATAACTAAATTTGTTATGCGATAACAGGAGAGTTCAAAATTATATCTGAGACAACAAAAATTTATTTGATATCAGTTTGTTATTTTACTTTGCTAGGGTACCAGCTCCCTTTCCGGAAATAATCTTCCAGAATTCTGTATAAATTCCCAGGAAGCCAGAAACATTGGGGCGAGTTAACAATAGTCTTCCAACTGGCGCTATTTAAGGCGTTTCTCACATCCAGGGTGACCACTGCACAGTAATGAACGGCCCGACTCTTACGTAGAATTGCCACCCCTGCCGTCTTGGTGATGAACATAATGGCAGCCACCATTGACTTCCCTTTACGAAAGCCCATCTGATTGTTCCATGTACTTCGACAACCTGTTACGGATTAACCTCTCCAGCATCTTACTCGTCGTATTCCACTCGTATATCGGACGATATGCCGATGGATCATCCGTTGGCATCGGTGTCTTCGGCAGCAGTTCTAGATTCTGGCGTTTCCAGGCGTCAGACATCTTTGCATTACCACCCTGAACATTTCGGAAGTCAGCCAAATAGCCGTCTTGCCAGGTTTGGTATACCTTCAGGTCCTGGCGCTTTGTTCACCTTTAGCGACATTCCTACACGAAAAAAAAACCCGTACCCTGATCCGTGAACTGCAGTCATGAATTCTAGAACAAGCAAAAATACACCGCGAACTGAATAACGTAATCGGGAACTTGTTCACGTTTTTGGGTAAAAATCATGATAACGTGAACTAGTTCACGGTACGTTTTTGTTGCTGTGTATCACAATGAGTTCATCATTCGTAACCGTCGCCTCGTCCACTTCTTCCGCAGTGCCGTTGTCATCGCCTACGTGATTGCGGATGTTCGGTGTTCCGGACCATCCGTCCACCATCATGACATCATTATGGTCTGCGATACTGGAACGCTGGTCATGGGAAAAATCTATGGCGGCGGTAGGCCAGCGACTCGAGTCGTGGCGCAGAAAGAGACCCCGAATGACCACCTGCAGTAGCTCGAGTGATTGCTTGGTTCGAGCTGCCGCCCTTTCGATTTTGGCCATTACCACCCGATAGGCATCACCCCATTGGTTCGCATTGACTTTCGAACACAAGCCCTCGAAGCAGGCTCATTTGTTGGCCTTCATCTCCATGTCGTGGCCTTGGTGGAGGCTAGCGCCACTCGACGCTCCGTTCTTTCGGAGTCCGACCGCGCTCCTCCTTTTTGTACGAAGGCAAATTCTACGGAGGTCGGTGATTGACTCCGTCCACCAATACACCGGCGATCTCCAATCTCTTGCTTTGACCTTCTTAGGAATGGTTGCATCGCAAACACTTGTAAGCAGCGCTACGAGACCTCGCCGCACGGGTCCGTGGTTTCGCTCATGTTTCGTTCCCGCTTAAGCGCCTCTTTGAGTACGTCTTCGTCGAAGTATGAGGTCCTCCATCTGCGGGCGAATGGAGTGGGTACTCTTCTCTCCGCAAGCTACCTATACACCCAAAATGACATGTAAATTTCTGTCCTCTGAGACCGACACATGCAAGCGTCCTTTAGCAAATAAGATTAAATTCAATCGAACACATCTTTCGTCGAATTGCGTATGTGTCAGTTTCAGGATACACAATTTTACACGAAATCTTCTTTTACGTTCCCCGACTTTTTGCAAACATGAATCACGTCTCGTGTAAAATTCATAATTTCTAAGTGTGTAGTATTGTGGACGATACTATAACGAACAGTCAAGTGGTCGTCAGCCATCCTCCACCCTCCAGTTGCTCGGCGGTCCAGGGTTGCAGAACGTCACGTCGATGATCGACTCCGCTCCGTTCTTTGGTTGGTACTTTTGGTACACTCGTTGCACAGTGGTCCAGAATGCGAATTTAACTGGAAAGATACATTTTCGGCCTAAGTTTGAAGTTTTGGAGCAAAATTGTCTTCTACAAAGTTGTTTCTAATAACAAGGCTGTTCCTTTGTGTGTGAATGAAAACTAGAGTTGTCCTTGTTTTCATTCACCAAAAATTTTGGCCTTGTTATTAATTTCTTTATGAAGACAATTTTGCTCAAAACTTCAGGCTTGAATGAAAATGTGTCTTTCAGTTAAATTCGCATTCTGAACCATGACCGGCAGTGTATAAATTGCCAGCAGAACGGAGCGAATCGATCATCGCGTGACGTTCTGCAACCTAGTTCTCGGCAACTGAAGGTGGAGGATATTTA
>JASCZW010016298.1:0-18960 GCA_034211315.2 Aedes japonicus | reverse complement strand
TTATCAGGTTAGCTTTCACAAACAATTTATCATTTGGCCCGAGTTTTATCTTTTCCGAACAAATTAGTATTTATCTACACCGCCGTTTAATCTTACTCAGCGCGAAAGTCGCTTCTCTTCAGTTGTACATCCTTTAGCTTGATTAAAGCGTTAATGATGTCATTAATATTTGGCCGATTATTCCGCTTAATACATCATCTAGATGTTTGCTTCCTGTCTCAATTATACAGATTTAAAATTCAACGCAAATTGAATTTGGTTTTTCACCCTGGAAATATTCGCAACACTTGTCGAATGATCTCATGAAATATTCAATTCAGCCCGACTCAAACGAGACTTCCCCCTTATTTTCCTCTTCCAGAACATTAACCATAATCTCCCACGGAACGATGAACATCCGTGCACAGTCGGCAGACAAATTCGTGCGATAGTCCCTGTCCGTTGATAGCCCGTCTCAAAATTCGACATCGTGAATCAACGAACCGACGACGAGCGATTAAAACTAAGGTGATTCCGCTGGACGGAGACAACCATCATCATCATCGTCATCATCATCGTCATCGTCATCGTCATTGAAGTTTTTTCTTTAATGAATCGAGTTACCACCAAGCGAGCAAGTGACCCATCATCCACACTTGGTAAGTAAGCTTTTCCCCTCCCAAAGGCTTGACCGCCGAACATCGAGTTTATCACAGGATGGAGTGCCACCTCTCGTCGTGATTCGTAATTGTTTTGCTAAGATTTCGTTTTACGAGCGATTATGAGTCGGCCTTTTTTTTACTGCCTCCAAGTTGATGCAATCCGATGACTCTGTTGTAAATTTCAAATTTGTATGCGTAATCCAGCTAGCGTTGCGCTGGGGTTGAGAATCATACCACTTTTTAGAGCCGATTCCAGTACTTATCTGGAAGAAACGTAATAGCTAAGAGAGCAGCAGCTGATTAGTGCAACCTGCAACACGGTGAAGCTTCTGAGTTATCTTCCGTGCTACTTGGACGAGTCGTTGAAAAAGCGGAACTAAGGTCACCATCGTCGCCCTCCAGTTATTCTCGTTATAAAGATGTCTCTTCGATGCCGTTCGTTGACGTCGACGACGACGACGACGACGTTTTCAGCGAAACAAAGAATCGCGATGTCATCTGAGTAATAATTTAAAAGAAAAAAAAATAACGACAACAGCTTCATAAATTAATCCAACCACAACAATCGAATAATCTGCGTCAAACTGACCTTTTGCGGCTGTTGGTTGGTTGGTTGATTGTTGACGTTATTATTTTCACGGATTCCACCTGATTTAAGGGGGGCACACACAGTTGGCTCACAGTAAGTGGGTACCTTGCGAGTGATTGATTAAGGTGGATCCGAACGGGTAGAGGATGTGTTTGCGTGAATGTAATCTTGATGGGTAGCTACAATTTCGATTACAATGCCAAGTTCACGCGATGAGTTTTGCCGATTGCCGGAGATGTTATATAGCAACTATGTTTGTTTCAATTACGAATGAAGGGCATGCTCTGAGTATGAACGAAGGATGGTATGTAATTAGAAGATTTGTTCTCCAATATGCGTGATTAAGACACGAATGAGTGATCTTATCTGCAAAATCATGTATTTGCAGTTTCAAGTAATTTGACCCAATGTCAGTTAAAGGGTGTACCGTTAAAAATCCGCACAATCAAAATTCATTTCCAAAATTAGAGTTTTTATCCGATTATCACCGAATTTTCAGCGAATATAAAGAAACAATTCATAACTAGAAATTAAAAGCAAAATTAGTATTTTCCATTTAATTCCAACTAGCTTTGCTTATCTTGACAGATACGCGTATTTCGTCTACAATGTGCAGACTTCTTCATTGTCTCGTACTAATAACTCGACTATTAGTACGAGACACTGAAGAAGTCTGCACATTGTAGACGAAATACGCGTATCTGTCTAGATATAAGCAAAAGTAGTTGGAACTAAATGGAAAAAACTAATTTTTCTTCTAATTTTTAGTTGCAGGTATTCCACTAAACAGCTCAAACTCTCAAGGATTCAAACAATTCATGTTAGGTTTGGCATCAGTATTTGGATTTATTTCGCCTTTATATCCAAATGCGCGAACCTTGCCCTTAACCCCACCCAAGTAACAATTCAAATGCAAATTGGTTTTATTCATGTTTTATGGTAGTTTTATCAAAGCAGTATGGAGATCATTCGGTTTTATCAGGGCATTTTGCAAGTTAAGGTGGTTTTAATTGATTAACAGTTCTTAAGAGTGATTAAAGAACACTTGAAGAAACCTCCATAAAACTACATCATTTATAAGTGTTATTCACCTTATAAGTAATTTTATGAGATACTTGATTCCCCTCTCAAGACATCGTTTCGCAACTTTCATAAAACCTGATAAAAGTTTTGAAAAAGTTTTATGACATTCTTCTTTAAGATGAAAATGCTGTCATAAAACGCTCTTAGAACCATTTGATTTCGAATAAGAGCACATACTCTTGAGAAAGAACATTATGTGAAAAAAAATGGACAATGGAAGCCCATATGTGAAAGAAATTATAAAATAGTGGATCGTTCAAGCGGAAACACCAATAAACTGAATGTCGCATGAAAAAAATTTCAATTGCAGGCAAAAAACAAATGCATTTATGGTCAATTTTACAATTAATTTACATACGTATCCACTTTGGATAAGAAATATCATATGTACATCGATATTTTTTTCTCTTAGTAGCTTTCACTCAACTATAAACAAAAAAAAGTCCCCATTCAGCAGAACGAATCGAAAAATGGAATCTCCGAAACATATTTGTGACGGACTGGAATGTTTTTGAAGAGGACAATCATAAAACTATCAAAACTTGTGGTAGTTTCATCGTAGTTTTAAGCATGTCTTGAATGTCATTACAAGTATGTACCGATAAAACTATCAAAGTTTAAGCGAACCTTGGGAAATAGTCTTGAGATCCTCCTGTAGTATGGGCCTTTTGGAACTTTTGAGGGATTTATGGCTGTTTTATCGATGTTATGTAGAATATCTAATTTTATGCGCGGTTTTATCAAATGAGTTTTGAAAACTTCTTCAAGTGTACCTTAAAATTGAATTTGCTACTTAGGCAGCCATAAGGTTCGACCTCAGAATCGACAGTTTTTGAATGCTTTTTCATTAAAAACGACCTAAGAAGAATGTAAAAGTCATCACCACTTAAGATCGTTTTAAAAGGTGCTCCTGCATGATGGCCCTGTATTTTTCTATTGGGCCCAGTTCTGGAGTGTTGGGGGTTCTAGATCTTTCGGCTCGAAATCGACATCATTCGCCTTATAGCACTCTAGCGAAATCCGGCCAGAGGATCGTCGAACCGCTTTTGAAAACACTCGTCCAAATACACTTCTAGGATTTTTTTCAAAAGGGCGAATCTAACAATGAGAGGCTCTCTCATCTCTCGCTCTCTTTCATTTATTACAGCGCCATTATAAATCTTTTGGGGAAGTCTTTAGTACAGACAGAAACACAACAGTGTTGGCTACCATACTCTACAAATAGTTGAATGAAAAACATAACGCTGAATGGAATATGAATGAAATAGAAAGTAATCAAAGAGAGTCTCTCAATTGCAGATTCGCCCTAATGAAAAAAAAACCCTAGACTTATCCATTCATGGTGGTTGCTGTAGAGCGTTTCCAGGTGAAATGACCTACCGACCAACTTCGAGTGTCTCCGATTTAATTGAAAATTCGAACACACGTTTTACCCTCGACAATAAGTTTTTTCCCCAGATGCCCCCAATTTTTGGACTCAAGAATCAGTTTTAAAAAGGGCGTAAATAGCACTTCAATTAATAATTTGTAGCTCGAAAACCTTTGGTTGTACAAAAAAACTGTCTAAAAACAAGTTGTGGCCCTATGTGTGAAGGTTGTGAAAAAAATTGACACTGTAAATTTTTTTTTCGGAAAAAATGAATCGACAATTAACATGAAAATTTAAATATCTCAAAAACCGATTTTTTATTTTTTTATTTTTTGACTGTAAAAACTTAAAGTTATTCCGCAAATTTTAGCGAAGACTCCGCATCTCAAATGGAAGTTGTAGTTTCATTTAATTAAGATTATCTGAAATTTCAAACTTAATCTCGTCGGAAATTTACGAACCATGTTTAATGAGGTCCTGACAGTTAGTATCTTTTGTTTAAAATAATTATCAATAACTAACATAAAAGCTCATGTGACTTAATTCGTAGCTGGTTAGCCATAATAAAAATGTTACGACGTCAAGTTTATGGTTATACATTGTACATTCTTTTAAAAAATAACTGATAAATTATACAATTGTGTATTTGATGAAGTAACGAACCTTTCGTAGAATATCATCAATTCTGGGACACTTTGTTGGTCATCCTGGTGAACCATTTGACGAAGCTTCCGGAACCTGAGTAACCGCATGACCTGTGGCTCCCTTGATTATTGTTTTAATTATTAATTAATTATCAATTGACTATGGAATTCTGCACGTTTTGATAAGTCACAAAACTTTTTTCAATAGAAACAAATCATAAGTAGGCCACTTATTCAGAGCATCCGGAAACTCTTCTTCACTCTATTTGTCAATTTGATTTGTCAATTTGATCCAGAATAGGTAACATCCTTAGTAGCACACTTGTTACCATTCCGTTGAGATAACATAAATATGACTTGCTAAGTCGTAATCAAGTTACTACAACTAAGTATGACCGTAGTGTGCTATATGGGATGATATTTGGGAAGTACTCTGTTGAACGAATGTATTTAAACATATAAAGCATTTTGAAAGCCAATTTAGTACTGTTTTACAAGGATTTATAGGCACAACCATGAATAAATTGTAACCGATTGTTACAAATTTATTAATGTCTGGTTCTAAATTCGTGCTTTTATTTTATGTGACGAAATTCACGCCAAATCGTCTTCGTGGTTGGCAGCACCCTCTCAGAATCCAATGAAACTTTGTGAGTGCATAGACTATGTCATTTCAGCTTTGCATACTTTGTTTTTTTTTTAAATTTATCTAGACTACCATTTGAAAAGGGCTTAAGTTTTTTGACCGATTATTTTCATAACCCAAAAAGGACATGACTTACAAAAAAGTGATGTATGGGTGACTTTTAGAAAATTGTCTGAGCTTATATGCAAAAAATTGTAAAAACTGTAAATTCGATTCTTACACGCCAAAAACAGTATTTTAAAATTAAAAGTCAATTTGTAAAAAAATGCTATCTTAAAATTGGACGAAATTTTTTCTCAATAAAAGAAATATAATTGTCTACAAGTTCGCCAAAAAGTAAAAATAGGACATGGAAAAAGCTTTTCTAACAACAACTTTTTCATGTCCCATTTTTACCGTGTATCGAGCCAACTCGTCCTATAGTTTGATCCTAACAACCTCACAGAAGGAAATTAAATTTAATTGTAATGACAATGTGAATTTAATTACGAATTCAAGATTTTACACTTTTTTTTTAAAATCATAAAAGATCAGACGATTTTCTAAAGGTCACCGATACACCACTTTTTTGTAAGTTTGTCCTTTTTGAATTATGTTGATTTAAAAAAAAAATCAAAAACCTAAGCCCTTTTCAAATGGTAGTCTACATAAATTTTTAAAAAACAAAGTATGCTTGAAGTCGCTTGTAAAGACATAGTCTACACACTCACAAAGTTTCATTGGATGCTGAGAGGATGCTGTCAACCACTGGATGAGTTGGCGTGAAATTCGTCATCCTCCAAAAGCATCGGTCAGAACCCAGTATTACCGATGCTTCATCTGGTCCAACCCGCAAGCCTTTTTTTTTCTTAATCGGTGCCATTGAAACTGTCTAACAATTGCACCGCAAGATATCAAAAAATAACGGTCGAAATAACTATCTTTCGAATAGCAAAAATAACTATCGAGAATATTATTCATGCTTTCCAAAATTTATTTGCACCCCACTTCGTTCAGCGAAAGAAGAAAGTTCGTTCGATCGAGCGCTCCGTTATTTTGGAAGATTTATTCGAGTGCGATCCTTCGAAACTATTAGTTTTCCCTACAAATCGATTCACTCCAGTGGATAGAGTGAAAGTTACTTTTTTTCTAAGTAAGCAGTGTGGTTTTCCAGTGCAATTCGAAAATCAATTAGTGCTAGCTGGCGAATTATCTTCCCGCTTATTTTCGCATCATCTCTGCGTGGTGACGCTAACCAGCGATACACCACTACATCGCCAACGGTCATCCGACAGCGTTGAGCGAGTGCACCCGAAGGCGATCGCTTCAGCGCACCGCTCCCCGCTCCCCGCATAGAAGTGCGACGTTCGCGCATACGGTGCGTCAGCAGCAGTAGCAGCAGCAGCAGCAGCAGCAGCAGCAGCAGCAAAAGATCAGTAATATTAGTTAAGTTTTTTTTTTCCCCCGTCCCTCATTCCACTAGAGTTTAGCTTTAATTTGTGTGTTCCTTGTTTGTGTCTGTGTGTGATTTAAATTGTTGGCTAGTAAGGCAAATCGTGCATGTGGAAGAGGTTTCTTCGACATGGACGGTTTGGCTGAAAAAGTGCCTTTGCCACCCGATGATGGGGTGGCACAAACAAATTTCCGACCGCGATCGTATCCAATCGACTCGGTCGGTCCATGGGTTGTCTACTTTCAGCCCAAAATGAAACCTTTGAACGTTTACCAAATCACTACTGATCTGACGAAGCGATTCTCAGCCGTGACAGAGATCACGAAAGTTAAATTTAATAAACTCCGTGTTGTCGTCTCTAACCTGAAGCAGGCTAATGAGATTGCTGCTTCCCAGCATTTTACACTCGAATATCGAGTTTATATTCCAGCTCGTGATGTGGAGATTGTAGGAGTGGTCACAGAGGCGAGTCTGTGCCCTGAAATTTTGAAGAAGCGAGCGGTTGGCCGATTCAAGAACCCTCTGCTTCCCCCAGTTCAGATACTGGAAGTGACAAAATTAGTGAAAATATCGCACAGCGAGGGTAAGAAAAAGTTACCCCCACAGACTCGTTTCGGGTAACCTTTTCTGGCTCTGCCCTTCCTCAGTTCTTAGAACTGGATAAACTTCGGCTACCTGTGCGGTTGTTTGTACCCCGGGTAATGATTTGCCAAAACTGTCAGCAGATGGGGCATACGGCCTCCCATTGCGGCAATAAGACACGCTGCTCAACTTGCGGGGAGAAACATGAGGCTGGTCCCTGTGCAGATAATACACTAAAATGCGTTTTCTGCAAGGGAACTCCTCCTCATGCTCTCTCGTTGTGCCCGGTGTATAAACAACGCGGCGAAAAATTGGAACGTTCTCTGAAACAACGTTCAAGGCAATCTTTTGCAGAAATGCTTAAGAAAGCTTCGCCACCCGATACCAATACAAATCCTTTCGCTCCTCTTTCAGATGACGAGTCTGATTCGGATTTGGTTGAGGAGGGGACATCTTTTAGTTTTCCGGGAGGTGCTCCACGGAAGCGAAGACGCATTCGAGCTGTGAAAGCAGCTGAACAGAAGCCTCAAATCAACATGCCCAATTCAAAGAGCAGAGAAAAGAAGGATAATCCGAATCCTCCTGGTTTTCGTAGTGCCAACTACACACAGGATTTCCATCTCTCCCGGGGACATCTAAATCCCCTGATGCCCCGATTTTAAGAACAGAAGCCCCCCTTCATCTGGGCTGTTCTCATTTGATGATATTGTGGAAAGTATTTTCAAATACCTCGAAATTTCTGACCCTCTTAAAAGCATTGTTATGGCAATACTTCCCACTGTGAAAACTTTTTGAAGAAATTAACATTAAAGTGGCCCATCCTTGCAGCTATCATTTCCTTCGATGGATAATTTGCCAAAAAGGTCGGGGATTTGATCACTGTTCTGCAGTGGAATTGTCGAAGTCTTGTTCCTAAATTGGATTCATTTAAATTTTTAGCTCACAATATCGGTTGTGATGCATTTGCTCTTCATGAAACATGGCTTTCGCCCGAAATCGATCTTCCGATTCATGATTTCAACATTATTCGGCTTGATCGTGAGGATTCACGTGGAGGAGGAGTACTTTTGGGGATCAAAAGTGCTACTCCTTCTATAGAGTGAATTTTCCTCCAATTCCAGGTATTGAGGTTGTCGCATGTCAGGCTGTTATTAAAAATAAAAGCCTTTGCATTGCTTCTGTGTACATTCCTCCTAGAGCACCAATTAATCGAAAACAACTTGCAGATATTTGTTCGGTTCTGCCTGCTCCGCGGTTGATCATGGGAGATTTTAACTCTCACGGTACAGGCTGGGGAGAACTGCACGATGACAACCGGTCTTCTTTGATATATGACCTCTGTGACAACTTCAATATGACAGTTCTCAACAATGGAGAAGTTACACGCTTGGCTGGTCCATCCTCACTTGGTAGTAGGTTAGACCTCACACTTTGCTCGAATTCATTATCGTTGGACTGCACGTGGAATGTGATCCAGGATCCCCACGGTAGTGATCATTTGCCTATAAAAATTTCGGTTGCCACCGGGCTCACTCCACCGGAATCCATCAACGTCACGTATGATCTAACTCGTAATATCGATTGGACAAGGTTCAAGACAGCAGTAGATGAAGCCGTAACAACGGTAGAAGGGCTTCCACCGCTGGAGGAATATAACTTCCTCTCCAACCTGATTTTGGAAAGCGCGCTTCAAGCTCAAACTCGACCAGTTCCAGGGACGTCATTTCGCAGGAAACCTCCTTCCCCATGGTGGGATCAGCAATGCACCGAGGTTTACCGTAAAAGTCTGATGCGTTCAAAGTTTTTCGTAGACGTGGAACACCTGAGCACTTTGAAAGGTACACGGCTCTCGAACGAGAATTTAAGAGCCTCATCAAGGCCAAGAAACGCGGTTACTGGCGACAATTCGTGGACGGGTTATCGCGCGAAACGTCGATGAGTACCCTTTGGAATACGGCGCGAAGATTGCGTAACAGAATTACGAACAACGAGAACGAGGAGTATTCGGACCAATGGATCCTCAAGTTCGCGCGAAAAGTTTGTCCAGATTCTGTGCCAGCACAAATGTTTCCTCGCGAAACAACGAATTCGATAGATGAGATTAGCCAACCCTTTTCAATGGTAGAACTCTCTCTCGCACTCCTTTCGTGTGGCAATACGGCTCCAGGAGCTGACAGGATCAAGTTCAACTTGCTCAAGAACCTCCCAGACGTCGCTAAGAGGCGCATGTTGAACTTGTTTAATCAGTGTCTGGAACTCAACATTGTACCGGATGATTGGAGACGGGTGAGAGTTATTGCCATTCAAAAACCTGGTAAACCCGCGTCCGACCACAACTCCTATCGACCCATCGCGATGTTATCTTGTATTCGAAAGTTGTTGGAGAAAATGATCCTTTTCCGTCTGGACAAATGGATTGAGACGAATAACCTGCTTTCAGATACGCAATATGGTTTCCGCAGAGGTAGGGGAACGAACGACTGCCTCGCGTTGCTTTCCACAGATATTCAGTTAGCTTTTGCTAAAAAAGAGCAAATGGCTTCTGTATTCTTGGATATCAAGGGGCTTTTGATTCAGTATCTGTTGAAGTTCTCTCAGATAAACTGCATGCTTGTGGTTTTTCACCATTAATGAACAATTTTTTGTACAATTTGCTGTCAGAGAAACATATGAGCTTTTCTCATGGAAACTCTACAGCTTTTCGATTTAGCTACATGGGTCTCCCCAGGGATCATGTTTAAGCCCTCTTTGTATAATTTTTATGTCAAAGACATTGACGGTTGTCTAGGTGACAACTGTACGTTGAGACAACTTGCAGATGACGGCGTAGTGTTCGTCACGGGACCCAATGGGGTCGATCTACAAGGACCCTTGCAGGATACCTTAGACAATTTGTCTACTTGGGCTCTAGAGCTAGGTATCGAATTCTCTACGGAGAAAACTGAGTTGGTAGTTTTTTCTAAGAAGCATAACCCTGCACAACCGAAACTTCAAATTTTGGGTACACCGATAACTCATTCCATGTCATTTAAATATCTTGGGATCTGGTTCGATTCAAAGTGCACCTGGAGATCTCACATTGAGTACCTGAAGCGAAAATGCCAGCAAAGGGTCAATTTTTTCTGCACAATTACCGGGACCTGGTGGGAGCGCATCCGCAAGATCTTCTAACGTTGTACCGGACAACGATTTTGTCGGTTATGGAATACGGTAGTTTTTGTTTTCAGTCAGCGGCTCGGTCGCACATCATTAAACTGGAACGTATTCAGTATCGGTGTCTTCGTATCGCGTTAGGTTGCATGCACTCGACTCACACCATGAGTCTTGAAGTGCTGGCTGGCATGTTGCCACTCTCAGATCGATTTACAGAGTTATCTCTCCGGCTCCTCACCAGGTGTGAAGTTATGAACCCCAGGTAATCGAAAATTTTGAGAAGCTCCTTGAGTTGAATCCTCAAACCCGCTTCATGAGCTTGTACCATTTGTACATAACACAGGATGTCAGCCCTTCGCTTAATATTCCCAATTGTGTTTGCTTCTCCGACTTCGGAAATTCTGTTCATTTTGATTTATCCATGAAACAGGAGCTCGTGGAATCCCAGAGCATCATCGTCCTATGATTGCTCCGGTGATATTTGCTGCAAAGTTTGGCCTAGTTGATTCCACCAAAACGTTTTTCACTGACGGGTCTTTGATAGAGGACTCCGCTGGCTTTGGTGTATACAATGAAAATTATAGCGTCGCTCGTAAACTTCAAGCACCTTGTTCTGTTTTTGTCGCGGAATTGGCAGCAATTTATTTTTCTTTAGAAACTGTTGCCTCTTTTACACCGGATCAATACTTCATTTTCACGGATAGTCTTAGTTCTATAGAGGCTATTCGCTCCTTGAGGCCGGTAAAGCACACCTCCTATTTTCTTATGAAAATACGAGGTCTTCTAAGTGCTTTATCTTCACGTTCTTTTATTATCACCTTTGTGTGGGTCCCATCTCATTGTTCGATTCCTGACAATGAGAAAGCGGACTCGCTTGCAAGGGTGGGCGCCATGGAAGGCGATATTTATGATCGACAAATCGCCTTCAACGAATTTTTCTATATTTTTCGTCAGATATCACTCGATAGCTGGCAGGATAAATGGAGTAGAGGAGACTTGGGGCGATGGCTACATTCTATCACTCCAAAGGTGTCTAAAAATGTTGGTTCAGGGATTGGATGTGGGTCGAGACTTCATTCGTGTGATGTCTCGCCTCATGTCCAATCATTATTCTTTAAACGCTCATTTGTTCCGTGTTGGGCTGGGAGACAGCAATCTCTGTGAATGTGGACAAGGTTACCAGGACGCAGATCACGTTATTTGGTTTTGTGCTGAGCATCGTGGAGTCAGATCTGAGCTGTATGATTCCCTTCGGGCTCGAGGTAGACAACCCAATGTACCGATTCGAGACATTTTGGCTGCGCGCGATCTGGAGTTTATGAAACTCATTTATGTGTTTTTGACTAACAGTAGCCTTAGATTGTAGATTGATTAACTTACTTGTTTAGGTTAAATTTTTGAGGAATGGGTGCACCAGTGTGTGAGTGTGGTTGTGTGTGTGTGAGTGTGATTGTGTGTGTGTGAGTGAGTTATTCTTTTTTTTTTATTAAAAACGTTCAATTAAAAAATTGTATTTTGAAGTTCTAGATATAAGAAAACCATTGTTCCTTATGCTTTGTTCAAAATTCCTACCCCAATTTTCCCATCCTTAAAATTGTTATTCCTATTAACCTCGAGACGACCGCGAGTAATCGGTTCTATTCCCTTAACCTTAGTTCTAAGATAACTGATGTATTTAAACATGAAAACTCGGCTCTGTAAAGTTGATTCGATTGAGCCTGTACAAATAAATGAATTCGTAAAAAAAAAAAAAAAAATTTATTTGCGTGAATGCTTGAAAATACTTTTTGTAGATATCCCTGCAGTAAATTCTGCCGAAATTATTGAAATATTTTATGGAGAACTATATGGAAGAATCCTTGCAAACATCCTAGACAAATTTAAAACAAATGACTACAAAATTTATTATTTAAATTTAAATGTTAATAGTTAAGTATATGAGATTATGGAATTCGGGCACAAAAATCTTCTGAAGTTTTTAGAACAAATCAGGAGTTTCTCCAGGAATTACCTCAAGAATTACCTTAACATTTTTGTGAAGTTCTTTCAGGTGTCCTCCAGGGATTCCTTTAGAATCACAAAACTTTTGAAAACCACTGATGACATGCCCGAAAAAACACCTGAAAGAATCCTTTCAGGAATCCCTACAAACTCCGGAAGAATTTCGCCAGAAGGAATATCTCAAATAACATCTGGAAACCTTTCGTATCCTTTTCTTTGATTCATGAGCCTTAAACAGTTCACTGAAAGTAGAATTGGGAAAAGGTTTGATCCTTACATACACTATTTTTTCAGGTTTTTGAGTTGACAAGCACATGCCAAAAAAATCTTCTAAATCTTGTTAGTTCCCGATATTGCCGCAGAGATGGCACTGCAGCCTATCTTTGCCAAATGAAGCTCTAGAGAGTTGTCGTCTTGGGCAAAGCTTCTCATTATATTATTTGTCGTCTTTTGAGATTATCAGATTAGTTACAGATCTTGCTTCAGAGATGGCGCTGCAGTCTATCTTTGCCATATGAAGCTCCAGATACACATGAAATCATTGGTCACTGTAGAAACGTCGGATTTTGGTTACTAGAGGCGCTGCTATAGCAAATATAAAATGTTCAGATACTTAGTGGACAGGACTTTACTTGGATTGGTCAATTGTATGAGATCGATTGCATGCCATGGCATTTGATGGACGAGTATCTCGAAGGTAGAATATCTTAAGAATTAGTCATTGTAATTCTGATGTCATGTTTATGTTAAAAGACATCAAATACCTACAACTCCTTCGAAAGTCGTGTTTTGTCTCGGCTCTCAAGCTCGAGCTAGTCGCCGCAAAAGAGGCTGGTGGATAGCCATCCCCATACGGGTCCCCGTGGCTCTAGGCCAAGGACCTGGGTTTTTGCCTTAGAGTGAGTGAGTTACAGTAGGAGAGATAACAACCTTCGAGTAACCGGAGAAAGGGCCGTGGGCGCTTTTGGAGGCATTCTTCTTTACATAATTGGAAGTTTATGGTGCCGGCCGTTATATACGGCTTGCTGAATTTTCCCACAGATTGCCGGCCACGCCAAGTACTTATTGGCAAAATTTGTCGAATTCTTCTTCCGGAACTTCTCCGGAATATCTAGGCGGGACTTGCCGAAGAAAAACTCAAGGCCGGAGATCTGCTTGGCGTCCGCTTTAATATACGTCTCGTCGTCCATTACGATGCATTTTGGCTGCACCAACAACTCGCGGTACAGCTTCCTGGCGCTGGATTTGGACACCGTATTCTGTTTATCGGTTGGGCGCTTTCTTACCAGACGTCTGAATTGACCTTCTTGGCCACATCCCGAAACGAATGGTTCGGATTGCGCTTGAAAAAATCCTTAAACTCCCTTGCGAATGCAAACTCGCAGTCTACGAAATGTCCGCCGGCCGTCTTCTACCTGATCGATTCACGCTGCGCGCCTTGCCGACCGCCATTTGAACATTAAACGTTTTTCCAATACAATTCAATGTATAAAAACTTTTCATGATTCTATGAATCTTCGGCAAACATACCGCCTTACACAATTTTATCGATCAACCTCCAGTTAAAATCGAATCATGCATTTGAAGACATTTAAAATGAATTTCAACGCATTTTAAAAGGTCATTTGTAAAACAAAGCTTAAGCAATGAAAACAGTTTGACAAATACTTTTTATGATAAACTCGCCGAAAAATGCGACTACTAAAGACTGTATTCGATAAAATTTGGACACACAAAACAGGTCACCAAAAATTTTCCTTGAGCCCGATTCTTTTCAAACTTTTTGGAAATAAAGTACTACTAAATGGTTAAGTTTTGACATCATTGGTTTATTAAACCTCTTCTCCCAACCCAAATGCCCGCACCTTTGCCTTTACTCCTTTCATCAAATTTTGGGCAATGATAGGACCGACTTGCTTACTTACTTTTCACCACACTTTCTTTAGTTCAAGTTCATTTTCTATCAGTTTTGGAGTTTTAACGAGCTTTGCCTTCATGATTGCCCAAAATTTTTCAATTCGGCGAAGTTCCGGAGTGTTTGGAGGGTTGACGTCTTCTGGTACAAAAACTACATTATTATCTTTGTACCAGTCTAAGACGGTTGGGCATAGTGACAAGATGCCAAATCCGGCCAAAACAGTATCGGGCCATCGTGAGATCTCAAGAAGGGCAGAAGTCGTTTTTGGAGGCATTCGTCCTTGTAGATTTGTCCGTTGACGGTCCCAGAGGTGATGAAGGGCTGATTCATTTTGCCACATCCGCAGATCGCTTGCCAGACAAGGAATTTTTTGGCGAATTTCGACAGTTTCTTCTTAAGTACACTCTCCGGAACGGCCAACTTAGAGGTGGCGACGTAGTGTTCCTGTCCTGGCATTTGTTTGGTGTCGGCTTTAATGTAGGTCTCATCGTCCATCACAATGCAGAACGATTTTGTGAGCCACTTCCTGTACAGTTTTCTTGCACGAGTTTTGGCCACCGAGTTCTGTTTATCGCTCCGGTTCGGTGCCTTCTGACCTTGTACACATGTAATCCAGAATGTTTCATTGTTCTCTGCACAAAACAAACTGAAACTTTCGTTTTTTCGCAACATCTCTGATCGAAATGTTGGGATAACGCTTAAATTGGTTCAATACCATCCTGGCCTTCTCCGGATTTGATGTGCCACGTTTTTTGCCACTACCATTTTTCCGCTTGGTTGTCTTACGGTCCTTGAACGTTTTGATCACATGAGATACGGTTGAATGTGCGATTCCGAGCTGTTTTCCGATCCATCGATGAGAAGCGTTTGGGTTTTCGAAGTCAGTGCCTAAAATTTGTTGGCGCACTATTGCTTCATTCGAAGCCATCACTGAAATCACTCGACCGATTTTCACGAAACTCATTAAACAATTGACACAACACAATGAAATGCATTCAGTTAAAATTTCAATAATTTTTACCCACACGCTAAAAAGTTACGAACAATTGCGTGTGTCCAAATTTCGTCGAATACAGCCTTTATTCCATAATAATCAATTCCGTTCCGCTTATAAGCAGTATATTTGTATAATTTTACTGGGAGGTATTATGATTGGATATTGCATTTGTTTCACAGTTCGTCAACTAGAATAATATGTTGATTAAAATAAACACTCAAATATCTGTCTGCTGATGTTTTGTCTTTGTTGATTGGACTGATATTCTTTGTTTTTCAACTTTTCTGTGACTATTAAGATATTGTTAGCCCCAGCAGCATCTCTACTGTTGGTTTAAATTGATTCGCGAACTCGAAACTATCTTATAATTCTTAATCTATTGGAAACCATTCATTCTTGTGAGTGGCCCCAACGGCATCCTTACTGTTGGTACAGACGAGTCTGCCACCTCAACAGGATAGTAAAGTATTAGTGAAATGATAAAACTTGTAGTGATATTTGTGTCGTATGGTAATGTTTATGTATCGCATCGAAAATCTTCGAAGGTCATCGAAGCGGTGACGTCAATCTCCTTGTATATAGGCATGGAGTTTTCATAAGGGCCAATGTCGCAAACGTAAACAATGACTTCTTCCGCAAATTTCTCGAGAATGCTAACTTAATCATAGTGAATTACCAGGATTATTGTACAGAAGAGGAGTTCCCTTGACAACAGCAGTGGTAGTTTACTTGCCCCCGCAGATAAACGCAAGTAAAAACAATTCACTTTAGATTAGTTCTGCGTAAAGGAATCATTGAGATTTGCATCTTGTAAACTCGCGTTAAGTCGATGAAAATAAAACCATTCGACTTGTGAAGACAATTACAAACAACTACACAATTTCCAAGTAATCACTTGCAAGTACACCGGTTCGGTACACTGACTGCCTTTTTCCCATCGATAAGTGCTTCTTGGGAATCACCCTAACGTGCGCATTACCGGTGCGTTTTACATTGTTCCTCCCTGGCGCTCTAACAATGTGAATCCGAAATGAATTAGTTTTACTTTCAATTACTGCATGCTCTCACCGCACTACACTAAATTATAAACTGAAGCAAGGCACAGGGCAGAGCAGGCGATGAGAGCGCTTCTCCAACCGTCCGTCCGGCTCCCCGGCAGAGGTAATGGCCCAACTCAGCAACCACATCATGAAACAAGCTGGTGCGCGTTCAAAGGCTATTGACGTTTCTTAACAATCCACCCTCGCCCAACCACCACGCATGTTGATCAGCGATTGGCGACGGCCGTTCTTGGCTTGACTGTTTGTAAACACTTTCGGAATTTTAATTGGTTCATAACAGAGCGCAGCGCGTGACAAGTGAGCCAAATCAGGCAATTCCCCCACGGACTGTAATGGGTTGGCCATCGAGACGTGTGAGATAATAATGCTCAAAGGCTAGCCCCCAAAAGGGGTGATGTAATCGGTGGGCCAAAATTTCGTGAATTTTACGTACCCTAGCGGGAGATTTCAGAATTTAAAAACCCAACTCAACGGCGATGGCAAATTTAGGTCGAGATAAACACGAAAACAACCGTTATCGCCCAGGTCGGCCGGAATGGTTGTTTGTCACTGTTGGAACAGAAGCAAATTACATATTTGCTTACCGGGATGCCACGGTGCCGGTTGCAATTGTCTGCGTCCTCGTTGTTCAGCCTCGTTGTTTGCCGAGTCTCGTTCGAATTTTCTCCGCGACTGCATCGTGAGAACGGAACGGGTAGAACCAATTTCAGGCCAAGCATACGATCGACCCAAGGTTTCGCTCTTGAAAGGGCCAACCTCGCCAACTAGATAACCATTAGGGGGCTTATCTTATACCCCATGTAAAGCCGGGGTCCAAGCTAGGTCCGACACTCATTAGCCCGTTCTGAGTACGAAGATGCAAATTTTTACTGTTGTTTTAATTGCATCCCGACCAGGCACTGGCAGGCACTGGTAATGGCAGAGCAGGCCATGCCCATCTGTTGTTGCTGCGCGTTCGAGATGAGTCTCTTGCATATCTTCATTAACATCAGATCGCTTTATCTCTTACGTTTATAAACGAGTTGACTGTGCAGTGCTGTGTGTAGCATCTTTGGTTTGGAGGAAAATGAGCTGCAGAATTAATGGATATTGAGAGTAAGTGAGAGAGAGAGAAAAAAACGGTTGAAGAAGCTATTTGCACAACATTCAACGTTCGAGTACACACGTCGACAACATGTCAGTAGGTTTGCAAAAATAGAAACAAAAACAACGGTACACGGCAGTGTGTGTGACTTGTGAGATGTTTTTTTTGTTTTGTTTTGTTTTGTTTGCTTATGTAGTTTTTGATGAGCTACAACCTGCGTTGCTCAGTTCAGGTGGTGCAATCTTGTTATCTCTGACGGGTTGGTAGGCCTTGACGGGTGAGGCTTCAGTAATGTTAGTTCCGTATGATGGGAAAATGTTCTCGAAGTTCTACACGAATCAAGATCGGGAACAACCGATATCAAACTCTGAGTCGCATGATTCGCCGATCATTGTTGGCTGAGTGTTTTTAGATGTGGTTGCGTGTTTTAATGAGCCTTAATGGAATTGACCTATCAAAATTTCTCTCTAGGCGCTCTGAGACAAAACACGACTTTCGAAAGAGGTATAGGTATTTGATATCTTTTAACATAAATATGACATCTGAATGACAATGGCCAATTATTAAGACATTCTGCCTTCGAGAAACTCATTCATCAAATGCCATGACATGCAATCGATCTCAGACAATTGACGTATTTTCCACGATTCCACGATTCCAAGTAAAGTCCGGTCCACTAAGAATCCGAACATTTTATATTTCCTATAGCAGCGCCTCTAGTATCGAAAATTAGACGTTTCTACCGTGACTAATGATCTCATGCGTGTGTGTGTCCAGGTTAGTTAAAACCAAACGTCGTATTCTACTTGTGGGTGGCCGGCACGGATATGTGTTTTTTGAATATCTGTGATAAAAATTTGAAATGTCTCGGGAGAATGTTTATCGAAGTCTGTTATTTTTTTTACAAAATTAGACTTCTTTCAACGAAAAGACGTAATAAGAGCAGGGCTGGTAGCAGGTCACTTTTTAGTGACTTGGTCACTATTTTGAGTCTAGTCACTAAAAAGTCACTATTTGCATCCAAAAGTCACTAAAGCCACTATTTTTCGAAAAATGGTCACTAAAGTCACTATTTTCGTACCGCCGATTGTAAAAATTAAAAACAAAAATCACTCTGTATCTTTTGTCCAATAGTCAAACAAATTAAGCGATCCAGCTACACTATATAATGTCGAGAAATATACACCAAAAAACTGGATGCCCTGGCGAACGTTGTCCCGCCTGAATGTCCTGGAAGACCTACTTACATGATGACATAATCTTGGGATATTCTATGCCAAACAAACTAACTTAACTTTTGAACAGCCCATAAAGTTGTTTTTACAATTGTAGACCTTAAGTTTTGAAGGACAGTTTGAATGAGCTACTAACTAACAAGGTTATTCGATGATATCTGTAGACGTTTCAGAATATTAATTGAATATGTTTGATTATTTATCGTAGCTTTGTATAGCCCAAAAGGCTACGGCTACTACCATATATCTTAAGCTCTGAACTCAAGGTCAGTTTTATGAACCTGAACATCCTGAGATAATCTGATAATGACTGGTGAGCTTACAGAAGCTTCACTAAATGTGTTTGAATGCATAGCGTAACCTTTCATAGACTATAAAGCTAACTTGACGACTTATAAATTCTTGAACTCAAGGGCAGTTTTGATGACCTATATTCCTAAAATATCTCATATCGGTTAAGACTCACTTAATTTGGTCAAATACATATTGTTACTATTTTTTCCAATAAAATGTAGATTTTAAGCT
>JASCZW010016297.1:0-18964 GCA_034211315.2 Aedes japonicus | reverse complement strand
CATGAATGCTTTTTTGCCCACCAACATAAACAGTATCTCGCGAGGGCCGACACTGACTGGCAGCAGATGTGAATGTTTTATGATCATGTTTGCTGTTATGTTGGCATCGTTTGAGCCAACGATCTGAAATGATTTCAGGAGGGCATCCTTTGTCTGTTGATTGTTTAGATTTGGTGTCGTTGGTTTACTTGCATGATCATATACATATTCAATGTTTGCGGCTTCAGAGTCATTCCAATTAAACGAGGTAGTAAAATGAGTTGGATAAACTTTGCATACCTGTATTTCCTGAGTTCTTATTTCTACTGAATTTAGCTGGGACGAAAAGGCCAGTTATTGATAGATTGAGGTTATCTGTATCTGTAAGCTTTTTCACACTTCTTACTAACAGCTGTTATTTTTTACGACAAAATTTCATTCACTGATGTACTCTCTTCTCTCGGATATGCGATCTGGTCGCGATGGGTGGGCCTACGCCATTAGCACTGAGATGGCAACCAAAGACATATCCTGTAGTGATGGTATCACATGCTGAATATTATTATTCAATTGTCGCGTCACATATCTGATTTCACAGATGTGATCTAACGGACATCCTGTCAGGTAGCCTTGAATGCTGATGCAGTCAGGTGGGGTTCTTTCATGAGCGACAGGGATGCCATATTCACAGACATGTCTGTAAAATTGCAGACTTTTTATTTCGATTGCAGACTTTTTTAACGGTGCAGACATTTAGCAGACATTTTATTTATGTTGCAGACTTTTACAGACATTTAAAATATTTTGAAAATTTCAAATAAGAGGGATTCCATCCAGATCCATTCCAGATGTACCGGAAATCCCAAAAATCATACCCGATCATCATTGATTTGGATGAAACTTGGCACATGAGTTCGGTACGTTGAAAAAAAAAAATTCCACTGGTGTTAAGATAATTTGGGTTCAAGAGTAACTTTTGAGATGGGCGTATGTGTTTTTTCCAACATTTTACTTGAAAAATCGTAGTTCAAAAACCATTACATTTAGAGAAAAACTTTATATAAGGGAATTGTAGGGAACTAAAAAGCCTTTCTTAAAAAAATATACACAGAAAAAATTTTTTTTTTTTTCATCGAGAAAAATCAAAAATAATTACTAAAAATAAAATATCTAAAAAACATATTTTTAATATTTTTTTAATTTGTTGTATGGAAATTTGAGGAAAAAAGACACGTTTTAAAATAAACTCTAGGATGGACGCTCTTATGATAAAAAAGTTTTTCAAATAGCGAACTTTGGTGTATATTTCAAATTTTGGTTATTCATTCTTATAAATAAATTTTGATGTTACAATATGATTTTGGAGACCATAACAAACAATAATGATCATAATGATAAACCACGTAAACGCAACCGTTTTCAAGATATTTCTGATTTTCTTTCAATAAAATTTCAAAACCTCAAAAAATACGCCCTTTTCATAAATTACTCGTGATATTAAAACAACAATAGCTAACGATTGTTTCTCTTGTGTTTTTAGTCTTTTTAAAACACATGTATGTGCCTCTTACTTACTCTTAACAGCTCGTCGATTGAAAAAGCTTCACTTAAAGTTATAAGACAAAAATAATGAATTATGGTTGGATTTATATTTATATATACCATTTATTAGTCTCGGTCATTGATAATATTACATAAACATTATATAAACTATTGATTGCTTTTATATATATTATGAATCCTGCCTTCTTCGTCATTCGAAAACAGTGTTACAAAAACTTCGTTTTCTGAAATTGGAACGAATGAGTGGTACTTTTATGTACCTGCAATCGTTTTAGTCTGTCGGTAAATTTCATTCCATTCTGCTACCCCCTGTTCATACTCTTCATGTGATACATAACAAAACGACATTTTTGTTAAACAATCATCACTTTTTTGGTTCGCCCATTCGAATAACTCTAATGCACTTTTTATAGGGTGTTCATGTTGTACAGCAAAGCTTGCATATCTTGCCATTCGTTTTAATGTACCACCAATTGCATCGCAAGGTCCCTTACCGTGGGATGTTGCGAAAAAATGCCATTCAGCATCAATATTGTATTTCTTTTTAAACTTACAAAGGCTTGCAAAGTTCTTCCTATTTTTATATTGGGATGCTGCCCCGTCAGACATAAACGTAGCTTTCTTTACTTTAATTTTTGTTTGCAAAAGCTTATTAGTTTTGAAATAAACACCTGCACCGCAATCGTATCGTGTTTCAACACTTCTGAGATAACAATGAAACTGATATTTTTAAGTATTCCAGATTCCGTGTAATAAATGACAAAAGGGTGAATAGTGGCTTGCTCATTACTCCAATAACTACTTTGAACAGCATCTTGAAAAACAAATGAATAATTTTCAGAAAAATCACAAATTATTATTACTTCGCCGTCTTTAAGACAACTTTTATTATCTCTCAAGAAACTAGACTGCTGAGATTTGACAAAATCGTGGGATACTAATTGTTCCAACTTTTCACAAAAATAAGCAATAAATTCATCAATTGGTTTAACAAGTGTCTCTAAACTACATCTATCAGTTGAAATCCATTGCTCAAAAGATATTTCAACTAAACCACGTTTTTCTAATTTGTCTGTTAAACTACTCTCAAAATCTGAAAAGCCTGGACATCGTTCGCATTCACGGAGGTAACATTTTTTAGTTCTAGTTGATGAGCTACATAATATTTCTTCAAAACACAATTTATAATCATTCTCGAATGAATATTATCTAAGACCATGAAGCATCAAGTTAATGTTCTCATGAATGGTGCAAACACAAATGTTATGAGAACCTGTGCTGCCAAGTAATTTGCAATGCTTTGGTCTTAGTGCTGCAAAAGAGCTAAACCCAACAGCATTTTGATGCATCTCTTGAAATTTAATGAAAGCTTCTCTTAATGAACAAACTAAAAGGCGCTTTTGAATATGAACCCTCTTACCTTCACTCCTCACTGAAACGTAGTCGTTCATACCAGGGGTTGCTCGTGTAATCTCATCACTGTCGTAAAATTGCAAAATTTGGTTTTTTATTTCCGGGTTCAGACCGTGTCCCAGCTTTTCGTTAGGGGCATCTAAAACACCTTCGTGCTTTGCAAGGAATTTAGCTTGTGATACGATGTACTTGTTTGTTATTCCAAATTCTGCCATTACTCTTTGATTTGTCCAAGATTGTGGTAAAACCGAAAGTATCCTTACTTGATCGTCCCTCGAAGTTTCTGGATCAGCATACCGGTCCTTTAGCTGCGCGATTATTTCGTCATATTCGGCTGCTTTCACTTTCAATTGTTCCAGGTCATCCTCCTCCGCTTGATCCCCAAATATGTGTGTCCGAATGCCGTTTGAAACATCTTTGAACTTTTTGCGGGCATAATTTACGTTCAGGAACTTTTAGCCGATATTGGCGAAACGTTGATTCCAGCTACGTCCTTGTTAAATAGCTCAATATTATGGCGCCTTGAATAATCTTGCACACTGCTATCAGATGGCACTGACATTAATGATATTGCCGATGGCGTTTCCTCGAGACCATACAAGTCTACTTGCCGTGATGTAGATGGTTGTGGATCCATAATGTTAGTAATTGATGGTTTCTCACTAGGCTCCGAAATTGCAGTATGGGATTGTTCCGTTCTATTTAAATGCAAACGACAATTATCACAAATCATCAAAGAAGTGTCCAAATGTGTTTTGCCCATAAACTTGAGTTTTTTGACATTTTGTTCGGTTAATTTACGAAGGTTTTTTGAGCACCGTTTAGTGGGAAACGGCATACAACACTTCTTCATGTTAAACTCCATTTTCAGTTCACTCAGATAGATTTTACTGATGAATGCGACTATGTATGAGCATATATATTGGCTGTAGTACCTTTGGAAATGCAGGTATAAAACATCTCTGGTAGTTTACAGGCAGCGTACATTAGCTGTTTTTATGAGAAGATATACCTGACATACGTTATAGCTGCTATTTGTCTACCTACCTTAAACAATATGTGTTACTTTCATCGCTACATCACCGAACTGTTCGGAGTGTAGTTTTTCACCACTACACCCGACCTCTAACATCGTTGGAGCTTGGCAAAATAGTCAGCAGTTCGATTAATATGCTTCTTCTATATGACCCTCCGCATAATTTCATCATCTGTCCATTTCACACTTGTCGCCCCTGCGACATCTATCTCGCTGTTACTTTCAACGCTTTAGCAAATTCGCTCCCTTCATTCTCTGAGCGGCCCGACCGATACAGCCATAAAACAATTATAAATATATTGATTGCAATATTAAAACAATAGTGCTATTTATCTTGTTCTTTTCAAATGAGTCTTCTTATCATCCTGATATCAAAAGAAAACAGGACATTAGAGTAATGTGAACGTTATAATATGAAGATCTTGGAAAATTTATCATTTCTGGTGGAAATCTCGATTAACTTAAGAAAAGAGCGAATTTTCTGAGGTTTTTCATTCTATTGAAATAAAATCCGAAAAATCTCGAAAACAGTTGCGTTCAGGTGATTTATCATCATTATCATTATTGTTTTTAATGATCTCCAAAATCATATTGTATAATTAATTTTCATTTATAATAATGAATAACCAAAATTTGAAATATGCACCAAAGTTCGCTCTTCGGAAAACTTTTTATTATAAGAGCGTCCGTCCTAGAGTTTATTTTCAAAACGTGTCTTTTTTCTCAAATTTCCACAAAACAAATTTGAAAAATATTAAAAATAAGTTTTTTTATATTTGATTTTTAGTATTTATTTTCGATTTTTCTTTATGAAAAAAATTTTTTTTTTCAGTGTACATTTTTTTTACAAAGCCTTTTTAGTTCTCTACAACTCCCCCATATAAAGTTTTTCTCTTAATGTAATGGTTTTTGAACTACGATTTTTCAAGTAAAATGTTGGAAAAAAAACATACACCCATCTCAAAAGTTACTCTTGAATCCAAATAATCTTAACACCAGTGGATTTTTTTTTTCAACATACCGAAGACGTGTACCAAGTTTCATCAAAATCGAAGATAGTTGAGTTTGGTGACCGACCGATTTGGCGTGGAATCAGTCACGGGGCGACCCCGTCCTATTGGTTAACATCCATACCTCTCACGCCTTAGGCACGAGTTCGAATCTCACCCCCGGAGAAGTTACGAAAATACCCAAAAGTGGTGTTTGGCGGACTACGACGGGAGATGAACCAGCCCGAGGCTGAAAATCTCGATAATCAAGACAAAAAAAAAATTAACAACATGAGGCAAAGAGTCAAAATAAAGTCGGGCCGGAAGCAGACTGGAAACCAAAAAATTGTTCTAAACTAATTAGAAGGAAAGTTTTTTCAGTTGATGCAACGCGTTTTGTTAGTACAATGGCTATGAACTTAGTAAGTTCTAGGAACATTTTTAAAATTGCTTTTCTATTGCGATGTGATTTTAAATTTTTTGTGATTGTGTGATGTAAATCAAACAATGCAAATAAATCGTTCCACAAAAATATTTATTTGTAACTTGGAATCCGGCATCACTAAAAACACTTCATTCTTTGTATATTTGATAATGCTCCTCCCAGAGTTTCAAAATCATCTTCTAAAAATGTTTGCGCTACAAAGTTCACATTTTCTCTCTAAAAAAAACGGTAGAGTTGCTTGAAGTTATCATCGCCTCCTTCTCGTCGTAACTTTCCCACGTACATTTCATTTTGTTCCTTACACGCAACACACGATTCTGTTAGTTCGATTTCAACTGAGTAGGCTCTACAGGTAACTCCAAATTTTGTGAGCATTTACTCAGACTATTATGGATCTATCATATGGATTTGGATGTTCGAAAAGTGAATACTCAAAATCTTGCTTTTGTCATATCGACAAAAACATTTTGCGCGATTTTGTTAAGAGTTTCTTACTCCGCTTAACGTTCAGCCAAGGATACAACTTCAGCATAAAGCGGTACAAATGTCGCAATATTATCTCAAAATGCATCTTCCCACCTGAGTTACAATAAAAATGAAAATGCGAGGAAATAATAAGAAATCGCCGATCTGAAAGGGACATAGAACGTAATGATAATAGAAGTAGATTAACCTTTTAAATTACGAGTGGAATGTCACCTTTAACGTTAGGAAAAATGTAAGAAACATCGGGATGCAAAGGGTCACAGGATATTGTAGATAAGATACATAAGAACATATGAGATTATATACCTTATAAAAAAACGACAGTTCAACTAGTAGACGTAAGATAACTTTTGTACAAATTGCCAAATAATGTTAAGTTTGAAGGTCACTCCCTGATTCTTCATTATAATCCGATAAACTATCAAAATATCCCGACCTTCGGTTGAAGTTTGAACTTGACAATTCTCTCGAGGAATCCCGAACAAAGACTTTCGGAAGATTAAAAAACAAGCAGTAAAGTACAAACGAAATTTTCCCGAACCATGAGAATTAGCCAAAGACTCAGCTAGATAAAAGTGTTAATTCAAAGCACTATAAGCCCCCGAACCATGAAAAGAAAAGTGGCTTTGGAAGCGACAATCATCTCTCCCCATAAATGCTGCATAGTCGGCCTGGTTGGTTGTCGTATCTATGATGTGAAACATAGGTATCTAATAGACAAGAAAAATGATGGAAGTATACACAGCATTCTAAAATATGCTACCAAGAACTGGCAGAGTTAGATTAGATCAGAGGAGTATTTGAAAAGTTCTCGAACTCTTCTTCGAAATGGAAATTTCGCCTGCAGAGCACAAACAATCATTTAGATTCCCAGCAGCTGAAAAAAAAAACCTTGAAGAAAACGTCAGTCGTAAAAACCCGGGCCTTTTTTTTCCAGCCCATTCAAAACTATATCACCTAAAATGCTGCATGATCTCGTTATTGCCATTAGATGATGGCACGTTGCAATTGGCCGGCGAAAAAAAAATCAACAACGCATCGTGAAAGCGTAACAAATCACAATTCCAGGAAGCAGGAAAAGCACACAGCATCACGTCACAAACTGGTTTTCTGATCCATGGCGCGACACTATCCATTCTTCCAACCGTCCCCTCCCGGGGCCCATTCAACAATCAACATCACCATCAAAGGGTCACATGAAATAATAAAAATTTGAATAAATGAAATCACGTTTCGCTCTGTTTTTTCTCATCCTTCATCATCAGGTCCAGGAGTGACTACTGAGGACAACGACGCGAAAGGATTCGGATACGCGTTTCTGCTGTCGGATTGTGCAGTGGCACAAGGATTCCACACGCAGGGCAATCATAATAGAATTGTGTGAAGTAACCAAAAAAAAAAACCTTACATATAATTGAAAAATGAATTATACAAATCTGACCCCTTCTCTGATGTTTGTCTTGCTTCCTCTTTTTGCGTTGCGATATCTCTCAGCTGTTATGTGGTTCAGGCCTTGGCAGCAGTTTGTCCTTTCGGTAGGCAAGGAAGGGATAAGGCGAACCAAATCTCTGCTGTTTGTGCATATGTTGGAAAAGTGGTCCACGTCGGAAGAACAGCATACAAAAAAAAAAAATCTGTGATATGCATTCATTCACCTCGGCATGCTGACGAAGGGCAAAAGGGTTAAGGACCGATCGTGTACGGGAAAAACGGTTATAAACAACAACAACAACTACAGCTACCGCGCGCTCCGTGGATTACCAATTTGGACAAGATGAACAAATGGAATAATATGAAAATTAATATGCATTAAAATGGGGTTAAACAAAAGGGGTCGAGCGTTTACTTCAGGGAAGTTTCCGGGGGTCAGCTGGTCCTTTATCCAGGTAAGAAGACTTCATCCCAACCAACCTACGGCATTGCAGAAAGCATCGTAATTATCCACCCAGACAAGACGATAGGTCTCTGCGTTCGCTCATTAGCCGTTGGCAAAATTTCATACAACACCGGGCTTAACTGCTCGCTGTCATCATCCCTCATCAAGACTTCCATCCCGACCTAATCACAGTCTCCGGTGCTAAATTACCTCCTCCCAATCAACTAGAAAACCTCCCAACAACACCGTTCAGCACCGGCACAATCCAACGCAATCAGGTAAGAGTATAATCACATCAATCATCGCGGCAAACAGTCGGAAAATCGTCGCACAAAAAGGCCGCTCGATCAACAGTGGCAAAGTTGTTGCGTCAAACGGCGTCAAGTGCGAAAATAGTTTCCCAGCCTCGCGAGCCACCCATCATTCGTCAATGCCATCAAAGACGCTGACGGTGATGATGCAAACACCCAGTAGCTGCATGTATGCAGTTAGCCGTGCCTATGTATGCGAGATGAGTGGAAAAAAAATGCATTTCCGATTTTCGCAACCACTCCCCCTCGCAGCGTGCAGCAAACTGCACACACTACTTGGAAGCCCCTCCCTCTGCTGGGTCGGCTCAAGTGCTACCGTCGTCACAGTTGGATGGGCATCGGAAGGGAACAAAAAACCCTCATTCCGCCTGCAATTTAGAGGTAGCATTCCGATCTGAATATGTGAGATACATTTTTCTGTTCTCTGTAGCAAACTGAGAATTTCACGTCGAATAGCTGCAATTAAAACTGAGACCGATAATTGCTGGCTGTGGAGTGTTTTGCACCGTCAGATGAGTCGTTTCCTGGTGTCACTCGACGCCGCAAGCAGTTTGGAGATATCATCGCGAGCCGCGAAGCGTTTAGTGACAAATTGTTAACGAAATTGATGCGATCATTGTGGTCTCTCTTCATAGGCGTGCGAGGGTGTCCTCATTTGGGGGAGGGCGTCGTTGCGTGGAAGAACAGTGGTTTACCAAATAATTTAGCTAAATCCTAGAGAGTTTGAGCTGTTTAGTGGAATACCTGTAACTAGAAATTAGAAGAAAAATTAGTATATTCCATTTAATTAGTTAGTTAATTGAGCTAGTTTTTTCGCCAAACTATTTGAGTAGTGTTTTGAAGGTCATCAACAAACATAAATGCTTACAGTACTCAACACCCTAGTTAAGATAAAAATTGTGAGGATTCATGATTTATAAATTTCGCAGTCAGATATTTGAGTTGAATTATTTGATTCACATAAGTTTTAGAAAATTCTTGAAAATATTTAGAACTATACAAGAAATTCTTTTCTTTTTTAAGCCATCTTTGAATAACTAATCATCTCTGCAGTTTTTCAGAACAGTAGGTAATATCCTGGGGTTTTGTAAAACTATCATCAAAGCGTATTTCAGATCTTTAATTACGATCTTAAAAGTTCATTTGAACTAAATAAATTAAATAGATTGAAGACAGACTATCGTTTGTAGACTAAAACGAGGCTATTTCGCTGTTAATTTCGTAGTCAAAGATTGTCTGATGTGCTGATTGGTCTGTAATCCGTCCAAGAATTATTTAAATGGTCGTTAAAACTTGATGGTTTCTGGCTCTGATCAAGTTCTAAAATACTAAACTTTTTTTTTCGAAAATCTATTCATGTCCCTGGCGAATAAATTCTGAAAGTAAATGTCTAGCAAGTCAGAGGTATAGGCCTTGAGAATAATTTTATATATTTTTCTAAGTCATTGGTATATTATAAGTAAAAGGTGACCAGTGGACTCTCCGTAGACTGCGAGGCTGTCGAAGTGCAGCCATACCCCAAATAGAATGGAGATATGCTCTGTGTACAACAGAGGGAATCCTGGACTTGGGCTGATTGCTGCGAAGTAAGCATATTATAAGTTAACATACTTATCTCTGAACTCTTGGAGACAAGATGCGCTCACTCCAGTGTTTCCTTCTCGGAAGTTCTTCTGGTTCAAAAGATGTAACCACACTTGGTGGCGTGCTGAAACAATCATTGAGCATGATTCGATGTTGTTTAGATCAATTTGTTCACGATGGATAAGGGCATATGTGCAAATATTTGATAACGCGCCAGGTTCGAACCAAAAGAAATCAATCGGCACAAAGTGCAAGTTACCTACTCGGGCTTTAAATGGCGACTTAAAAACTTCAAAGGAGAGAGTCATATAATCATATCACAAAAGCCTGCCAGCTGACACATGGAAACGCTGGTTGGCGTAGCCTGGACAATGCTGTCATTTCGACAATAGCGAAGTGCGGGCGTGCAACCTGTAAATCATATCATAATTTTCCATTCTCATATCTTTCAGGTCTTCCAGGTCATCATTGTAAAAAAAATTAACATTCAAATTTCATTTTTTCATTTTTCATTCATAGGTACATTGTTTAAGTTTTCTGGTTCATAATGGATGCGCAAGTTTGTCTTCAATTGCAACAAAACAGCAGTCGGCACACATGTAATATTCAGTTCATTTTACAGGGTGCGGCAGAAAATAATGCGAAAATGTTCAAACTGGAGTATTGGGTTAATTCGTGTAGTTATGGACTAATTTCTGTCGAAAGTGTATTTGTTTATGTTTACTTTCAAGTGCTGCATCCAAACATTCTATTTGTTTTATTGCAAATTCGTCAAAATGTTCGCGAAAGAAGTGATCACCAGTTTGTTACTCGCCCAGAAGAAGCCGAAAGAGATTGCCAAGGTGGAAGGGTGCCATTTGGCAACAGTTTACCGCATAAAAATGTCCCTGCAGGATGGTTCTAAGCAGCGGAAGCCGGGAAACGGACGTCCACGCTTTGCATGCACGCCGAACGTGATAAAATCGGTCTGTACAAAAATTGCTCGCAACCCGGTGCGTGCCATAAGCAAACTTGCAAAGGAAGCCAATATTTCGGAGAGTCATCAAATAAGACCTGCATGCATCTTCCAGAGCTAGAGTGAAACGCCACTTGATTACGGACTGGGTTAAGGAACTACGAGTGACTCGTTCCAAGAGATTGCTTTCCTTGTTGAAGAAGGAAAAAATGATAATCCTGTTCTCCGACGAAAAGCTTTTCAGCATCGATGCTGTGGCCAACAGCCGAACGGACCGGTTCATTTCACCGCAGAAAATGGAGAACGTTCCGGAAAAAGTGAAATTCAAATTTCAAACCAAACATCCGGCTGGTGTCATGATGTTTGGCTTGGTGGCGTCCAACGGTTTGAAAATGCCACCTGTTTTCATTGATGCTGGAGTTAAAATCAATACCAAAGTGTATATAGGTATTTTAAAGGACCAAGTGCTTCCCTGGGTGAAGGCCAACTTCTCCGAGGACCAGAACGTTGTCCTACAGCATGATGGAGCGCCGTGTCACTCGTCCAATCGAACCCAACAATGGTTGAACGATAACATGAAGTGTTGGCCGAAGGATTTGTGGCCCCCTAGCAGTCCAGATCTTAATCCGGTGGATTATTCGATTTGGACATATGTTGAAACACGAGTCTGCAAAACATCACACCCTAATGTGAAAACCCTGAAGTCAACCACAAAACGCACATGGCAGTCAATGTCAGAGGACGAGGCATGCTCTGGCTTCCGGCGTCGGCTTGAGGATGTTATTGATAAAAATGGAGGCCACATTGAAGAAATTTGTTTAAAAGGACTTTATAAAGATAACTACACTCGAAAATGTTGATATGATTGCTTGAATTAGTTGAAAATGGGATTAGAAATAAATAGAACAAGTTTTCGCATTATTTTCTGCCGCACCCTGTAAACTATCCCATCACCATATATATTATCTTATATGACATTGTTTATTCATTACCATTACCATTCATCTTTATCATCATTATTACCATTTTTATCATTACTTGTGTTTTCGTGACTTATATATTACCATTAAAATATTAGGTTATATATACTTTTAATAATTTTGTCTTACATGTTCAATTATTATTTTGATCCTTTGTCTTTAATTCCCTTTCAATTGAATCTTCCCTGTTTTAGGAGGAACTCCTAACTCAGAAGCAATAACTGTTTGGCCAGCAAAAATAAAAGTGGATTGCTGTTATAAAATCAACATCAAGTAGCAAATAGTGACCCTGGAAATAGTAAATTAAAATGTATAAATGTTAGTTCTATAAAATTTTAATAGATTTAAAAAAAATTTCAGGATACCTCATCACTCTTTTTGGTGAATTGCTGCTATCGCTGAAAACAAACAAAAACGTGCATAAGCGTAGACCCACAGAATTCTACACATTAACAATTTACAACATTTCATGTATTTCAGGTTCAACCGAATGAAGATCAAATATAATAGATACGAGGGCTTGTAGTATTTTTCATTTACATAAATATATACAACATCAGGGACCATCACGGCACCCGATTGAAGCACTCTGGATGGGGTGAGTGGGAATGCCAACTCCTCATTGCTAACAGTTTGTGAATAGAGGGTGGGCTCTTCTCCCCACCCATTGGGGCATCCTCATGTTAGATAGCTTGCTCACTTTACCAATTGTTCAATCTTGTTGTTGGAAGGAGATTCTTTATATCCCTGTGAATACGTATAAGTGATGTTGCCTATCGATCCACCCCACTCTTTTTGGGCCCTTCATACAATGGCTTGATTAGGATAATCAGTGGTTAATAACAGCGAGGAGAGCCCATTGCTGTCGGACTTATTTTCCGTGCTACAATGGGTGGTAGTACATATCATACATCATACATTACAACGTCTATTTTTTCCTAACACTGCACACAAAAAAAGATCAATCCTTCTTGATAGTTTATTTTCATCGTCTACTTTCTCTCTGGTTCACGATGTTTTTTCTCAGCATGAAGCTCCGATCAACAACAGACAATGTTAGATTGAGTTTTAAGCTATTATAGGGTACTTATTCTGATATTAATTTCATCATAGGGGGCGACCCCAGTGTAGTGGTTAACATCTATACCTCTCACGCTAAAGTCACTAGTTCGAATCTCAAGAATCGTCAAGTTACGAAAATACCCAAAAGGTTTTTGATTGACTACGACGGGAGATGAACCAGTCCAGGGCTGAAAATCTCGATAATAAAGGAATAAAAAAAAAATCAATCTCATCACACGCATTGAAAACAAAGTTTTCAAGGACGAGTAGTTAAGTTTGTTATGATAGTGTTTTTTTTATCGAACGTAAGCTAATTATTGCTTGTTAAAGTGTATATTGAAAAGTAGTTATACACATTTAATACATTATTGCACTTAGACTAGTGCATATTGCAATAGCGTGTATCCAAATTACTTTTTGTTGATATGTATAAAAACCGTTTCTTTCCATTATCGGAATAATAGTAACATTACCATGAATAGTTACCATTGATTTGAATAATCTGCTAATAAGTTACTAATGTGACGTTTGTCGCACAGTATACTCAAAGATTTGTTTGTAAATAGTCGGGGAACGTAAAGTCGGAGAACGTAAAGAAAGATTTTGTGTGAAATTATGTCTTCTGAAACTGACACATACGCAATTCAACAAAAGATGTGTTCGGTTGAATTTATTTTCTCATCTCTTTCAACACATTCTTATGCGCTAAAGGACGCTTGCATGTGTCGGTCTCAGAGACAGAAATTTACACGAGATTTTGGTAGTGTGTAACATTGTTGTCAACTGGAAACCAGCGGTGGCTTAAAAAAGCTTCAGCTTCCCCTTCGCCAGATACCTTAAATCTGCAGAGAGCAGCATGCCAAATTTTTTTTTTTTTTTCAAATGGTGACCGCCACGAAATATTGAAAGAAATGATTATAACATTCATTACAAATTGCTACGTAGTCCTATATCACCTTTGTGTACAACCTCATCGAGCTGTCCCTTGTAGTTTTTAGTTGGAAACGGCAAGCCAAATTCTAAAAAGTAATGCAACATCATTTGCAGGATAATTTGAAATCCATGGGAAAGTCGCTTTCCAGCCGGACAGGAAACGTCGTTTTGAATTTTTTGCTGCGTAAACAGTTTTACCTCAGAGTCAGATGGACATTTTCCCGCGTCAAATATGGATCCAGTGTTGGTGATGGTGACTGCCGAAAAAATCAGTGAAAATTATTTATTCTTATCCGTGCTTGAAACAACCGTATCGATGATTGTATTGGTAAAGGCATCATACGCAGGAACTCAGAGAGTGAACAAGATTATACGTTTTGTAGATTACTTCATTCCACCACGCAAGTCGAATGGACAACAGCTCTGCCTACTTGTGATTCACTCTTCGTTGATTGAGTGGCTATAGAAATACGACCCAGTAGGATCGCCAGATGATAATGTTCGGAGACGAGAGATGATAGCATTCATTTGAACAGAATCTTTCATTTTCTTTTGGTTCGAATGAAAGTGTTGGAAGTTTTGTTAAGTATGTACCGTCTGTGAAAAATCGACGTACTCGATTGATTTTTTTAATTTTTCTCACAGGTAGCCGATAAGTTGTGACAATTTTTCAGGACTATTGACACAATATGTAATGAACACCTTATGAATTTTATATCACATAACATGTGAGACAAACCGTTATCGAGATTTCAGTTGAAATGGGTATATTGGGGTTAATTATAAAAGTCCAGTCGAGCAACTCGACTCGACACTTGTCACTGTCGAGTCGAGAAAAATTGCACATTACAGAAACCGACTGAAACTGATCGAGTCGATAACGGAGGTCAACTGTTAACTATAATGTTGAAACTTTTCCAAATGTCTTTGAAATATTACATCATGTAGTAATTCGGGACTTTCATCAATTTAACTGTCATTTTTGAGAGCTGAAGAACAGGTATTGACATTTTTCACTCTTGTTTTGTGAATTTCTCTAATGTTTTTGTTAATCAGAAAAACTCATTGGGGCGCTGTGCCAATGTTGCAATTTGAAATACCTTGCGGGGAAGTTATTAATTAGTATGTGGACAAGTGTCAATATACATATTTCAAAAATGACACAGAAGAGGGGCTATTATCTAGTCATCACCAATTTATACGTGATGATACTGAAGCTATTGACAGTACTACCATAGACTAACTCTAAGACCAGTAGGTCCCATACAAAAACGACCAGTTCTTGGCTCAGTCAGTACTAGCACATCGGTCCCAAGCTTAATAATGCGCCCCTCATAATGAACTCACTCGAACACACTCTCAAATATTCTGTCAAAATAACACAGCAAATCAAAACAAAGGCGCAAATATGTACAGCAAGGTGCTGACTTCAAGGTGTATTTCGGACCAAGGGGTTCTACAACAGTGAACCAATTTCAAATAGCTAGTTGCATATTGATTGTTGGTACTACATAATTCTTTAAACATTTAACATTAAATGTTGCTGTATAGATATGCGTTCATCGGTCTCACTTAAACGATTTTATCTCGAAGTTCTCTGACCTTCTGGTAAAGCATTCAATCTTTTTCCTAACCTTCTGGTATCCTGAGTAGGGACTTTTTCAGAATCGAGGATTTTTTTTTAAAATTTTTGGAGGATTCTTTGAACTTTGGAAGAATTCTCAAAACTTTTTTTATATTGATGTTGCTAAGCTTCTTGTTTTATAATATTTCTCTGCTAAACTTCAGCGAAGTTTTTTTGACGATCAAATCTCTCAAACGAGGTGTGATGGAAATCAAGGAATTGTGATTCCTACATGAGGTTGTGTCCTAGCTCAAAGAACGATGGGAACGGTTGGGGAGATGGTGTTCACCATATTTTTATATGGTGCCATGAGCAATGAATATCATCATGGTCATATAAATGATTTTAGTATTGACTGCTTCTTCTGTTTGCCAGTGATTTTCCCCTGAATTTCAGGGAACCTCTTTTCTTATCTTCGACAAAGCTCTTTGCTGTCAAAATTCTGGGATGTTTTCTCCTGAACTTTAATCAAGTTTCCTTATGAACGTCTAGACAGTCACTCCTGATTTTCTTGTAAATATACATCTAACAACCCAACCTCACCTTCCAGGAACAGTTCATAATATTTTTGCTGAACTTAGTTACTGTCTAAACTTCTGACGAGTGCCATCCTTAACTGCAAGGAAAACCTCTTCAAAACTCTGGGAAAGTTCTCTCTAGAATTTCTGAAAAATATTCTTAAATTTCTTGGAAGTTTGTTCCTAAATTTCTGAGAAGTCCTCTTCGAAACTTTATGATACTTGTCTTCTGAACTTCGGATAAGTTTGCTCCTGAATCTCTGAGAAATTCCAACTTTAGCAACTAGTAAGTATCTCCTATAAGTAAGTATCTCCTATACTTCTTCATAAAAGTTTCATCCTGTTTTTCTCAGAAGTAACTACCCAAACTTTTGGTATTCCTGAGCTTCGAGACTTTGAGCTTCGAGCCTCATTTTGAACTTCTGAAATGTTCGATTCTGAACTTCAGGAAAGCTCTCTAGCACTTATGATTGATTACGAGCTTATTCTATTTGAACATCCGATAAGTCTCATATTGAACTCCGAGGAAAATTTTATCAAAACTTTGGGAAAGTCTGCTGTAGAATTTCTAGAATTCCTTTAAATTTGTTGAAAGTTTCTTCCTGAATTTCTAAGAAATACTTTTTTTGATCTTTTGGGAAGTTTTCTCCTGACCTTATGTGAAGTTTGTTCCTGAAATTCTGAGAAAACCTTGCTTAAACTACTACGAAGTACCCACTATTCTTCTTGAAAGTTTCTTTCTTTTCTTTGAAGAGGTTTCTTCATGAACTTTGAGAAATCCCCATTCTGAAATTCTGAAATTCAGAATTGTTCTCTTTTGAACTTTGGGAAAGCTCTCTAGCATTTCTGGAAAGTTACATTGGGAAGTTTAATTTGGAACTTCTGATAAGCCTTTCCCTGAACTGAAGAAGTTCTCTCTTGAATTTCCAGGACATTCTGAGCTTTGTGGAAGTATGTTTCTGAATTTGTGAGAAATATTAGATAAGCCCTCCCTGGTTAGTTTCTTCCTGAACTTCGGGAAAGTTTTTTTTTCCTGACGTCTGAGAAAACTCCAAAACTTCGGGAATGTTCCAAACTTCCAAGAAGTCGTCTCCCCTAAATTCTTAACGAAGCTCTGAGAAGTCCTCTCCTGATTTTCTGGGAAGTTTTGTCCTTAACTTCTTGGAAATATGATCTTGAACTTCGAAGATGTTTGGTCCTGAATTTTTCGGTATATTCCTTCTTGAACTACTAAGAGCTTTTATTTCTATGCTTCAAGAAATCTAGGACTAATTTCATAAAACACTTAACTCGTGGGTGGATTTGCTAATCCCATGTGCAAATGTACTGAAATAAGGCGTTAAGAAATACCTTAGGAAAAACCCAAGGTTCTGAAATTAATTTAAAAAGCTCATCACATTTACTACTGTTCTGAGTTTCCGTCTGGGCTTGCGAACTAATGTTAGGATCACAAACGAGAAAATGAAATTTACTTTTTGTTATTCCGACTCAAGGTTCACTTAAGGTGGTCCTAATGAATTGAGCTCTTGGTTCCTACCACTCTCTGTTAAGCATTAGTTGCACTGGCTCCATGCCACAAAGCCTCTTACGATATCCACATTACATTTAATTAGTTCAATGAGCTATTCAAACTGACGGTAATTTGTTTTGTTTTTAATAAGATTAGACATTTTTAGCTAGGAGTAAATTGTTTTTCTGTTAATTCACCTGCAAAAAAAAAACTGGTTTAGTGTATTTCTTATCTTACTAAACGAATTACCACGAATCGATAAAAATCGCAGATCAAAACAAACTCTTAAACGACAAAATGTGACAGATCACTCACTAGTTTCTGAGCGATCGATTGAGTCGACCAACTCGACAAAATTCCGTCGATCTCGACATCTGTAATAACTCGATTTCTATAATTGGCCCCATAATATCCATATCGTCGATTATCGTTCGTTGAACAAACATTAGCTTATTTTCTATTTCAACAAGAATGCATAAATTTTTGTTTTCTGACATATGAAAAATCTTTTGTACCGGACAGGGTAGCCAATGCATGCGTACCTCTACAAACTAAGTAACCTGTGCCATTATCGGTATCTCCCAAAAACAGAAACTACTAGCCTAAAGAAACACATGTCACCTTCTATTAACATTTGGAATTTAGTTGCTACATATTTCCTGTTTTCCCACTGTATTTACTGGCTACACTGTGCTTTTCGGCTTCAGATCCGTTTTTGCTCTGAACGCGATACCACACAATCACCAAGTGATTCGATCGGAAGCTTCGAGCACTAGCACACAATCGAATCAAGAAACGAAAATGAATCACCAACAGAAGCCAACGAACGAATCAATAAATTGTACAAGCAAGCAGTGATGAACACGCATACAATTGGCAGGCGACGAAATTCATGCTATGTTCATTCAACGCGTACCCTGGCCCATCCGTTTTCGGTTTGGTAGGCAGAACGCCATTGCCTTGCGCGTCTGTGAATGTAAAGCGTATTGCAACAAATGGCATCTTTGCGCGCGCACTTAAACCTGGCAGATCAAAAAAAAAAAAAAAAATATCTTTTTTTTGCGCGCGCGCGATCAAAGAAGAAAAACAAAAAAAACATATCATGCATAATACCTGAAGAAGCGCGCGAAGAAGAAAAAAAAAAATATTTTAAAAATTATGAAGAAGAAGAAGAAGAAGAAGAAGAAGAAGAAGAAAAAAAATGAAGAAGAAGAAAAAAAAAAAAAAAAAAATATTATTTGAATAAAAAAAAAAAAAAAAAAAAAAAAAAAAAGAAGAAAAAAAAGAAGAAAAAAAAAAAAATTAAAAAAAAAAAAAAAATAAAAAAAAAAAAAAAAAAAAAAAAAAAAAAAAAACATATTTATTTGTAAAATAAATACACTAAACCGTTGCAAATGATAACAAGCAATTACCTGTATCTGTAAAACTGCCACCGTCAATTTCTTTCGATAATTAAATAACAATATGAATATCGTAAAACGTAGTAACAATGCTGATGGCCGTTATAACAAAAGTAAATTTCATTTTCATTTATGTGTGGCAAGGCAATATGCACAAATTAATTCAGAACTAATTCATTTCCTTATTATCAGTCAACAAACATAAATATATACAAGTAGGACAAGCCTTCAAGTCATGAACAACTAATTCAAACTTCATTAAGCGAACATTTGTTGAGCCTTCAAATTCAGACACTTCCT
>JASCZW010016296.1:0-18968 GCA_034211315.2 Aedes japonicus | reverse complement strand
ATTTGTCGGCAATTGATGGAGATGTTGAATCAAAGTGGCTTGCTTCAAGAAACGGGCTACAAACCCACTACCGTACTTTCAAACGTTCCTTGTCAGCTAGGGAAACTTCGCTGTAGCTGGGAATCGATCGTTCCCATACCGTGAAGGCCTTGGTCTTTGGTTTCATCTTTTCGGAAACATTCCAGTTCAAGATATCAGTTATCTCACCGTTAAATACCGCAACCAAACGCCTTGTCGTGTCGGAACTGTCCCAACCGTAGTAGTAAAAGTGAAGATGTTTATCCAAGTGCTTTGAGCAAAATACTGGTCATGGGATGATGAACTGTCCGAAGAATACACCGCCTGGTGGGCAACCTATCGATCGTAGCTAGGCCAACTCTAAAATCTCTACGTGCCTCGTAGAGCCGTGTCGAACCGCGAATACAGCTTACATCGTTTCTGTGATGCATCGAAAACAGCATACGGGCTATGACTCCATCGTCTCTCGTGATGATTCCGGAGACCTCTACAGCCACCTATTAGGACCTATATATATATAGGACTGCCAAAATAACGCGTTTCTCCACTGCGTGCCCAATCTATTCCTCGGTTTTAAAACTCTGCGGTTCGCTGTTGGGAAGTCAACTTGCAGGTAATCTCGTCGAACTACCGATTTTGTTAAACCGCCAACCTGGACTCTGCGATCGTTCTACTTTGATCAATCGAATCGCAATCGAATGTCTAGAAGGTTTTCGCCTCAAACCGCATCGGAGAAATACAGCGCTTGACAATGGATTGGACGTAGCGAACGTATTGTCAGAAATGAACCGATGCAGATCTTATTTCCACAGGACAGATGACAAACCGACTTTGGTTCTACCGTTTTGCTTAGAACTCCAGACGTCCAAAAAGTAAACGACATCTCGATACACTAACCCCAGAGAAATGCGACCATTCACTCAAATCGCTCATGCGCCTGGCACAATCAATGGCTTTTCCCGTCGAAGTCCAAATTTACCGGAAAATCCAAGATCCTACTGCTGATCCGGCTATATCCATGTCGAAATCACCACTCAAAGGACTGAATTTGTGCACGGACTAGTTTGGATGCCTCAGAATCGAATGACGATGAGAAAACATGAATGTACCTACGACACTTGTTTCTCGTTAATTCTACCAGCAGATCACCAATTCAGCCGGCTTATTGGTCGGTCCAATCACATTCGTACACTACACGGTGCTCCTACACTTACCCTGCCTACGCCAGCGTTTTTGGCCACTTCGAGGTCGCCAACTAGCTCGCACCACCGCAATTGCGCCTGTTTCCGGTGGCACCGCTTCTATCCGTTCGCATAACCTCAGCTAGACCTTTTTTTGTACTCTGAGATGGACTAAAGGGTGTTTCGATCAAAAATTTGGTCGACTTAAACTTGACGAATTTTCTTTCATCGTGCATTAAAACATTTTGCACACACCTCATTTCGAAGATGTGTGCGTGTAGCATCATGTCTCTATTTTGATTTTGAGATTAGAACTTCGTTATCAAAATGTCGTCGAAGGAAGAGAAGCAACGCATCAAAATTTTGCACGTGCATGGCGAAAATCCAAACTACTCTCACGCCAAGTTGGTGAAATTGTTGAATGTGGCTGAATCAACTGTAACCAACGTATTAAAAGTGTTCGGTGAACGTTTGTCGACAGCCAGGAAAGCTGGATTGGAGGGAAACCGAAAGCCGGAGGCCACCGAGACGACAAAAGAGTTGCCCGCTGTTTCGAGCGGAATCCCAACATCTCCGTCCGAGATGTTGCAAATAACCTGGGAGTGGTGTCTTCAACCGTGAATAGAGCCAGAAAACGAACTGGACAGTCGACTTACAAGAAAATGGTGACTCCAAATCGCAACTATAAACAAAACAATGTTGGCCAAAGCACGATCGCGAAAGTTGTACACGACGATGCTGGCGAAGTTTGATTGCGTGGTACAGGACGATGAAACATACTTCAAGGCAGACTTTAAACAGCTTCCTGGACAGGAATTTCATACGGAAACCGGACGGGGAAAGGTGGTAGATATTCTCAAGCACATTATACTGTCAATGTTCGCGAAGATATATCTGGTGAGGCAGGTCATCGGTTCCTGTGGCTTGACGAGCAATGTTTACATTGCGACCGGAACCGTCACCCAGGAAATTTATCTGAGTGAGTGCTTACAAAAACGTCTACTGCCGTTCCTGGAGCTACAAAATTGTTCTGTTCTGTTTTGGCCGGATTTGGCATCTTGCTATTACGGAAAAGACCATGGAGTGGTATGCTGCCAATAACGTTCAAGTGGTGCCCAAGACAAGTATCCTCCCAACACGCCAGAGCTCCACCCAATATTGGGCCATCGCCAAGCGGAACCTTAAGAAGACTCAAAAAGCTGTTGTAACCGAGAAACAGTTCAAGGCAAACTGGTGTTCTTCGGGATAGACTGTACAAAATCCTACGGCAGGTTTTTTCGAAAGACCCGGCAATTTGGAAGCTTTGCTGAATATTTCTCCTGTATTATGTATTAACACGTACGTATTAACACGTAATTTAATTTTTCGTCCCAGAGGTTGGAGACCCCTCTGAGACAGAAAATTTAAAATTTAAAATTGATGATACTCCATGGTTAGCCATCGGATTTTGTTGCAGTTTTTTGCAACAGATCACAAATATATCCTAGTTTATGGATCTGCACTGGTTATTCCGAAAATTTCCGTAGTTTCGGATTCCAAGGTGGGAGTACTGTGGTAAGTACCTGTCCAGGGATGGTGGACAAAACATTTTAAGTAGCGAAACATAGCATGTGGCATATCAAACTTCATGATTTTGCAAAACTAAGTCATCAGAAGACATTTTGAAGATTTCTGACCATACTGGCCACTAAAAGAGGCCCTGCAGGATCCGAGTTCCTCCGGAAAAGTGGCCATATTTAAATCGTTGCCAAAACCTGGCTTGCGACACATCGAACTTCATGATTTTGCAAAACTTGTTGTTTGGAGAACTTTTTGAGAGTGTTGGACCATACTGGCCACTTAGGGAAGCCCTGCGGAATCCGAGCTCCTCCGGGAAAGTGGCCATATTCAAATCTTTTCTGAAACCTGGCTTGCGACACATCAAACTTCAGGACTTAGCAATACTAGGTCATCAGAAGACGTTTTGAGAATTTCTGGCCATACTGGTCACTTGGGGTGGCCCTTCGAGATCCGAATTCCTCCGGAAAAGTGGCCATATTTAAATCTTTCCCAAAACGTGGATTGCGACACATACAACTTCATGATTTTGCAAAACTTTATCTTCGGAGGACATTTTGAGGATTCCTGACCATACTGGCCACTTAAGAAGCTCTTGCGAGATCCGAGTTCATCCGGAAAAGAGGCCATATTCAAATCGTGACCGAAGCCAGGCTTGCGACATATTAAACTTCATGGTTTTGCAAAACTTTGTCTTCGGAGGACATTCTGAGGGTATCTGACCATACTGGCCACTTAGGAAGCCCCTACGGAATCCGAGTTCTTCCTGGAAAGTGGCCGTATTCAAATCTTTTCTTAAACCTGGCTTGCGACGCACCAAACTTCATGATTTTTCAAAACTTAGTCCTCGGAGGACATTCTGAGGGTGTTCGACCATACTGGCCACTAAGGGAGGCCCAGCGGAATCCGAGTTCCTCCAGGAAGGAGGTCATATTCAATTTTTTTCTGAAACCTGGCTTGCGACACATCAAACTTCATGATTTTGCAAAAAATTATCTTTGGAGGACATGTTTAGGATTCCTGACTATATTGACCACTTAAGAAGTTCTTGTGAGATCCGAGTTCTTCCGGGAAAAAGGCCATATCCAAATCGTTACCGAAACCTGGATTGCGACATATCTAACTACATGATTTTGCAAAACTTGGTCTTTGGAGGACATTCTGAGGGTGTCTGACCACATTGACTACTTATGGAGGTCCTTCGGGATCCGTATTCTTACGGAAAAGAGACCATTTTCAAATCGCTGCCAAAACCTGGCTTACGACACATCAAATTTCAGGCTTTGGCAAAACTAGGCCATTAGAAGAAGTTTTGAGAGTTTTTGACAATACTGGCCACTTGGAGAGGCCTGCAGGATCCGAATTCATCCGGAAAAGTGGCCATATTCAAATCTATTTCAAAACCTGGCCTGCGACAAATCAAACTGCATGATTTTGCAAAACTTGTTCTTTGGAGAACTCTTTGAGAGTGTTGGACCATACTGGACACTTAGGAAGCCCTGCGGAATCCGAGTTCCTCCTGAAAAGTGGCCATATTCAAATCTTTTCTTAAACCTGGCTTGCGACACATCAAACTTCATGATTTTGCAAAACCAGGTCATCAGAAGACATTTTAAAGATTTCTGACCATACTAGCCACTTCGAGAGGCCCTGCAGGATCCGAGCTCCTCTGGAAAAATGGTCATATCCAAATCTTTTCCAAAACCTGGCTTGCGACCCATCAAACTGTATGATTTAGCAAATAGGTTTGTAGAGGACATTCTGAGGATTCCTGGCCATACTGAACACTTGAGGAGGCCTTGCGGAATTATAATTCCTCTAGAAATTCGTTATCGTTACCGAAGCCTGGCTTGCGGCACATCAAACTTCATGATTTTGCAAAACTTAGTCTTTAGAGGACATTCTTAGGGTGTCTGACCATATTGGCTACTTGGAGTGATGCCTACGGGATCCGAGCTCTTCCGGATAAGTGTCCAAATTGAAATCGTTTCCAAAACCTGGCTTGTGACATATCAAATTTAATGATTTTGCAAAAGTTTGTCTTGTGATCAATATGGATCAGATCCTTTTCCACCCAGGCTGAATCCGGATCCACGATGCTCGTTTTATCAGATTTCGGGTCATTTAAAATTTTACACAAAAATAATTCACACTATCGAACAATACAAAAACAAAAACGAAAATCCCGTTTCAACCGCAAAACCATAACATTTGTTATGACATAAGCTCTTCTAACTATGGTTCTCTCGGCTAGTGGTCCATGCCCCAACTAAACAACTACTTTAAACAAAAGGATACTGTCGAGCTGGAAAAGACACGCACATTTTATTGCACCAAAGCGTAACGAAATTCATAAAAGAGTACAAAGAGGACGGACATATTACAAAACTGAGGCAAGGTTTACTTTTTTCAATCGATCCTATGTGCATAAGCAATACGATAAAGTTTCCTGGAAAACAATTTGGTTAGATATATGGTAGAAAATTCAAAAATGTCCTCCGAAGACAAAATTTTGCAAAATCATGAAGTTTGATACGTCGCAAGCCAGGTTTGGAATTTTTTGAATATGACCTCTTTGGCGGAAGAACTCGCATGCCGCAGTGGCGAATATGGTCAGACACCCAAAAATGTCTTCCGAAGGCAAAGTTTTGCAAAATCAGGAAGCTTGATTGTTGCAAGCCAGGTTTTGATACTGATTTGAATAAGGCCACTTTTCCGGAAAAACTCGAATCCTGCAAGAGATTCTTAAGTAGCCAATATGGTCCAACACTCTCAGAATGTCCTCTGAAGAACAAGTTTTGCAAAATCATGAAGTTTGATGTGTCGCAAGCCAGGTTTAGGAATTGTTTTTAATATGGCCACTTTTCCGGAGGAATTTGGATCCCGCAGGGACCTCCCAGAGTGACCAGTATGAGCAGCAATTCTCAATACGTCTTCTGATGACCTAGTTTTGCAAAATCCTGAAGTTTGATACGTCGCAAGCCAGGCTTCGGGAACTATTTGAATATGGCCACTTTTCCGGAGGAACTCGGATCCTGCAGCGCCTCTTTTAGTGGCTAGTATGGTCAGAAATCTTCAAAATGTCTTCTGATGACCTAGTTTTGCAAAATCAGTGAAGTTTGATGTGTCGCAAGCCAGGTTTTGGCAGCGATTTGAATATGGCCACTTTCCCGGAGGAGCTCGGATCCTGCAGGGCCTCTTTTAGTGGCCAGTACGGTCAGAAATCTTTAAAATGTCTTCTGATGACCTGGTTTTGCAAAATCATGAAGTTTGATGTGTCGCAAGCCAGGTTTAAGAAAAGATTTGAATATGGCCACTTTCCAGGAGGAACTCGGATTCCGCAGGGCTTCCCTAAGTGTCCAATATGGTACAACACTCTCAAAGAGTTCTCCAAAGAACAAGTTTTGCAAAATCATGCAGTTTGATTTGTCGCAGGCCAGGTTTTGAAATAGATTTGAATATGGCCACTTTTCCGGATGAATTCGGATCCCGCAGAGCCTTCCCAAGTGTCCAGTATGGCCAAAAATTCTCAAAACGTCTTCTCATGACCTAGTTTTGCAAAAATCCTGAAGTTTGATGTGTCGCAAGCCAGGTTTTGGCAACGATTTAAATATGGCCACTTTTCCGGAGGAACTCGGATCCTGCAGGGCCTCTTTTAGTGGCCAGTATGGTCAGAAATCTTCAAAATGTCTTCTGATGACTTAGTTTTGCAAAATCATGAAGTTTGATATGCCGCATGCTATGTTTCGCTACTAAAAATGTTTTGTCCACCATCCCTGGACAGGTACTTACCCCAGTACTCCCACCTTGGAATCCGAAACTAGCGAAATTTTCGGAATAACCAGTGCAGATCTATAAACTAGGATATATTTGTGATCTATTGCAAAAAACCGCAATAAAATCCGATGGCTAACGATGGAGTATCATCAATTTTAAATTTGAAATTTTCTGTCTCAGAGGGGTTGGAGACGTACGTGTTAACTGAACATCAAAAAGAAAAAGAGTTTGACTTATTAATAAAAACTTTGATCGACTCACACACATTACTGTTTGACCAAATTTTGATCGGAACACCCTTTACTGCGAACCGTTCCTCGTACGTTCGTTAAGTCGACGGGGTGAGTCGATTAAGGTTTACGTCTGGTTGTTTGTGTGCCTAGTGGTTAAAGCCGTGTATCTCGAGGTCATCGCTTCCTGTCGACCCCCGTCTACTTAAAAGCCGTCAAACGATTCGTCGCCCATCGCGGTCGCGACAGCTTTCATCGGGGCAAATCGAGAACTACGTAACATGCGTGGCGCGTTCCGTTTGAAAGTTCGATCCGATGACTGGATAAACTTTTGCCTTGAGAGTGGCAATCCCCGATTGGATCGACAAATTTTGGGAGACTCATGAGGACCCAGTTTGAAACCACAAAACAGCACAAGGGAGCGAAACATTCGAAATTTGCACCAGTCTAGTGATTCGAAATCAACTGTAATAGAACAAATTTGCTGCTAGGGATAACGAGACAGGTCTCATCAGAAACGCTCGCAGCGTATCACATGTCATAGATTCTACTTTAATATTACATTCGCCATGTTGCTTCATCCGGATAAAACACCACCGAGCTGTAGAGAGCATTGTAGAGGCGTATCAATTTCCCATGTTTTGATTCACGTATTGCATCGATTTTGAAACGATTCAAAACTGCCCCTCCGAGCCATAATGCTGACTGGTGTCGGTGTTGGACTACAGTAGGGCGTGTTCGGGAAAATCGGCTTTGATCTGGGAATGTTCCAGTCCAGCACGTGACCGGCGATGAAGAAGCCGTTGTAGTGGAAATGCTATAATGTTTATACCAGTGATTGAACTTACTATGATCTATTTCTGCTGTTCGATGTTTGCCGTGTAGTTTTTGATGTTCAGTCTTTATCAGCTTCAAAAGGTTCAACCGGGAACAATCAGCTTATCTTTACCGTAGTTAAAGATTGATTTTCCCCCAAGCTCGTGCTAATGAATAATTAAACTTTAATCAAGCAAGCTTTTATCAAAGTTCAACCAATTAGGCATTCGTTTATTGTTTACCTGCATTACATAATTCAACGCACAGACGTGCCTAACCAACTGGAATCAGAAAGCAGAGGACATCGTTTCCATCATCCGCATTTTTTTATGCTAATGAGCATGAACATTCCAACACTCCACACAATGCATACGCCTGCGGGGTGGTGGGTTGGTTTGCTAATGACAAATCGATTAGATAATACGATCCCACCAACCTGTCAGTCCATCCAACATAGTTAGTCGGAATACTTGCTGCCACCCCACCCAGAAAGTTGCATAATGACCTGCCAATGCATTGATACTGCATCTCCATTGAATAATCATCATCATCATCATCATCATCGTCAACCACAGTGTAGGCGATTCAGAAACGATAATGGTACTCTTCATCAGCGAGCCGAGATCTAAGTTTGCAGGAAATTTACGTCGGCGGTGTTCGTCAGCACTCAATCGAAATAGCACATTTCTGGGGTAATTGAGGAGAATGTGGCCTAATCGACGTTCAATGGTTTAATTAGGAACTTCTGTCGGCACTTGTTTAATTAGTTAAGCCGTCGAAAAGTAATGATGACCATAGTAGCCTACATGTGAATATAATAGACATTCTTCATTGTTCTCCAAATTGAATAGAATTCAATTTGCCGCGCTATTAGTGATATCGTTTACTTTTGAACCAAATGTACGGTCTCCAACAAGAACTGAAACATTTGATTTGACTACGAGTTTATTATTTCGTACCTATGCAGCTGACAGACGTGGACAGCAACTGTTCCTCACGATCAGATTCAGCTTGGTGTTGTCATGACTATCGCTCAAGCAACACAGAGCTGTCAAAATTGCTTACATCAACTTGATTGTGACCTAATTAAGTTACATTGAAGTAAAATGAACTGGTTTGAAACAGGTGTCCTGCTTGGGCGGTGTATCGGAAGTTTCCAATATTTTCAATTAAACAAACTTAGGGTAAAAACTTCAATAGTTGCGGCACGATGAAAGAGTAATAAACAAATAGTTGTGTATGGAGCGTCATACAAGGACAACGAAATTTTTCAGGAGTTTCGGTTTCCTTCGAATTGAACATTCTTCCGGGGTACGCTTCTTCTTCTTCTTATTCTTTCTGTTCGAGCTAGACTGCTGTCATTGCTCTAAGGAAGGGCCGGTATCTGAGACCATATGCCCTGTGGGGTACGCTTCTGATCAACCGGTTAAATTTGTTGCCTATGAATATGATCGAAAACTGCCAGGCACTATGCTTTGTAGTCCATAACCACGCAATCGTATTTTATTGAGAAAATTTTTCTCGAGCGATTCTTTGCCTTAAATTCTGCTTTGCGATTCGATCCGGCACAGTTTGGACCTTGAAACTTTCTTATATTTATTTATTTGTTTATTTATTTATTTCGTCAACCGATCGTAAACTACATATTAACACTAAGTTACATCTTCATAAAGATCGTCTAGAAATAAAATAATGTCTAAGGCTACTACGTGACATTGTTAAGTCAATTGATTCACAGAGAGACATCATTTGGTTAATTGTTCCAAATTTCGCATAGTTTGTCCGCTTGGTATTTAACGCAAACAAGTTCCGATTCCTCAAATGCCGCGAGGGGGTGTAGAAATTTAGACTAAAGGGCGATACGGTCAAAATTTGGTCAATATCAACTTGACGTATTTCTTTCAATTTTGCATTTAAAAAACCTGAACACCCCTCATTTTGAAGGTGTGTGTGTGTGTAGAATGTTGCTCCTATTTTGATTTTGGAATTCACTCTTCAGTTGTCAAAATGCCGTCCAAGCAAGAAGAGCAGCGTATCAAAATTTTGCTCGCGCATCGCGAAAATCCGAGCTACTCGCACGCAAAGTTGGCAAAATCGCTAAAAGTTGCCAAATCAACCGTTACAAATGTAATTAAAGTGTTTGGGGAACGTTTGTCGACAGCCAGGAAGTCTGGATCGGGGGGAAATCGAAAACCGGAAGCCGCTGAGACGACAAAGAGAGTTGCCGGTAGTTTCAAGCGAAACCCTAACCTATCTCTCCGAGATGCCGCAAATAAGCTGGGTGTATCGTCTACAACCGTGCATCGAGCCAAAAAACGAGCCGGACTATCGACTTACAAGAAGGTAGTGACTCCAAATCGCGATGATAAACAAAATACGACGGCCAAGCGCGATCCCGGAGGCTGTACACGACGATGCTGACGAAGTTTGACTGCGTGGTAATGGACGACGAAACCTACGTCAAAGCCGACTACAAGCAGCTTCCGGGACAGGAGTTTTATACGGCAAAAGGAAGGGAAGGTAGCAGATATTTTCAAGCACACGAAACTGTCAAAGTTCGCAAAGAAATATCTGGTTTGGCAAGCCATCTGTACCTGTGGCTTGAAGCAGCATTTTCATAGCTTCCGGGACTGTCAACCAAGAAATTTACGTGAAAGAGTGTTTGAATAAACGTCTGCTGCCTTTCCTGAAGAAACACGGTTGTTCCGTACTGTTTTGGCCGGATTTGGCATCTTGCCATTACGGTAAAAGGCCATGGAGTGGTACGCCGCCAACAACGTGCAGGTGGTTCCCAAGGACAAGAACCCTCCCAACACGCCAGAGCTCCGCCCAATTGAGAAATACTGGGCTATTGTCAAGCGGAACCTAAAGAAGACCAAAAAACTGCTAAGGACGAGCAGCAGTTCAAGGCAAACTGGCTTTCTGCGGCGAAGAAGGTGGACAAGGTGGCTGTACAAAATCTGATGGCAGGGGTCAAGCGTAAGGCCCGGCAATTCGGATTTGGAAAAGCGGAAGCCTAACTGAATATTTTTCCTGAATTTTATACTAATTGAACTGGAAAAAGAAATTTAATTTGATTTTTTAAATAAACGATTTCACCGATTTACACGCGTTTTCCCTTGACCAAATTTTGACCGTATCACCCTTTATTGTATCAGGAACGTCCTGCAGCTTCAAACGATCCAAGGAAATACAGATGATACAAAGTATTATTTTCCGTCTGCCTTTTTCTTCACATGGTGACAATCACCGAAGCCAGGGAGACGACTCCATCACCTGGACCCTACCTAACGACTCACGACTATGAACCGGGACCAACGGCTTTACATCCCTTCCGAAGGAAGACGTGACTAAGATTTTTTCGCCTCAGAAAAACCACCGACGTCGCCTGGGATTGAACCCAGACCCACTGGGGTGCCAAGTAGCAGTCACGCTTACCACTGCACCACCGACGCCGGCAGAGTATCTGGGAATTGAAGCCTTTGAAAGTTCTGCACCCATCTGCCACCAGATGGCAATCGTTGGAGTACGTTGTCAAAAGGAATTTGGAACGGTTTTCGGAGCTCGTGTTGTTTTTTCTCGTTCCAATTTGACAGCGACAACAATCAAACTGCACAGCTGTCATCTTAATGACCCAATGAAGCAGCCACTTTTCCATTTCTTGCTCCTTATCAAAAGTGTGAACCCTGTCTTACATTCAGAAGCTCCGGAATTCCCGAGAATGTGTAATCAACTGCATAGAAAAAATAATTAATTTTAACAAGCGTGTAAAATATCCCTTCGTTTAGATCCATGCTAAAGGAGGCGTAAACAGCGAAATTGTTTGCAAGTTTTCATGTGCCATACAACAATATTGGCAATCTTTCATACAACAGGCTGGATTCAGGCGTTATCTGGCTTAAATTTACATGTACTATCCCATTATTCTCTGGCAAATCTAGCATTCTCTTTATGTGCATTAGAAACGCAGAAAATTCAATGTTTCTTTTTATCGGTGTGGAATCCCTGCTATTGGATATCTTTCCAAATATTTGTAAGGATGATTACCTCAACTACCTACATGATTTCGAAGTTTCTGATTTCGAGAAACATCTTTGTAAGAAGTCAAAAATATATATTTGGGTAGCAGCAGAAGAAATGCTCAGATCCGGAACTCTCGCTGATACCAGGATGGAAGCTTTCTACCTGATTTGCTGTGCTTTCTATACTGAGTTGATTAAACAGATCATTTAGTGCTTTGGTCTGAACGATCTAGTTTTGACTATTTCATCCAGAGTTGACCCCAAGAAATCGCACACTTTGAAAAGTTCAACTTGATTGTTAAACAATATCCGAAGTTTTTGAAAGCGGGGATGAACAAGCCATCAAATATAAGGTTTATTAGCTGAGGATGGTAATCATCTGGAAGGACATCTGGGGAACTGGGGTTATCCCTTGCTATGCACTTTCTGTTCCCATTGTGAACTTTCTATTAATTCCGTATTCTTTTCGTACTCGTACAGTCAGATATTTACCATGATCGAAACATTCACCCTTTCCGAAAATTTTGCAATTTCTTTCACTTATTATACCATGGTATTTTGGTTATTCATTCCATAAAACAAATGGATAAACGACAACATAAGTTGCCAAGAAAATGAAAAGTTTTAGTCGTTTCCCTTTGATTGAAAGTAAGAAGTCTAAGAGTGAATTGCAGCAAAATCCGCCAGTATCACACCTGATGTTTGTGCCTTAATATAAACGTTCTACGACGTGGCAGTGAAAAAAAAAGTAGCATATGTGATACTTTCACTACTGGTCAGATCCTTGGTCTCACCCGCATATTTATAGCATGAGATAAGCCCTCTCACTGTCGACAAGGTGAAAAATTTGACCCACGGAAGGAAATATCGTTTCTGCCTGTCATCTCATCATTATTATTTGGAGAAATCTTCTAGCATTATTCATCATGTCTGAACAAATCGCTTTTAACAACACCGTTCGCCTTTGTGCAGCTTCGAGTGATGCTGTAGCAGCAGCAGATGAGTTGGTAAACAGTAGCCGTTTACAAAGAGCGACGCTTGTTTATCCGGAGCTTTTGTGCGAAGTGACACAGAGTAGTAATTATGTGAAAACAGCCAGCGCTTTCATGGTAAAGTATAAGGCAAATTTACTTCTGACACCAGCCAGATGAATGAGGCAAACAGAAAGCAGCCGGCAGATGCAATGAGCTGAAATAATGGTTCTGACACAGTGACACTGGCGACGAACGGATGAAGCAATTAAAATTGCACGATGTTCGTTAGTTATTCTAAACAAACGGACGAATGCACCGTGGCGTTCGGTCGGCTCCCTTACAGAAGACGGAAGCTGACAGTTTATATATGTCTCACTCACTATGCAAAACCGTTCAATTATTGTGCACGTTCGAAACGATGATTTGTTGCAGTGCATGAGGAATCAGTTAGTTTATGTTATTCCGAAAATAACAAATGTATAATGCTGCCTGTATTTATCTAAGACTGTTCAAACAGGTTTTGAACTTAACCATGAAATTTATTTCACCCAACACTGAAGACACCAATGATTACGACAACAAAAGTAAAATCAACAAACTTTCGGAGCATTCTGGCACGTCCAAACAGAAACTATCACTTTCCCGACTTCCTTCTCATCTCGTCCTGATCCACCCCCCATCCCGCCCACTTTATCCCACCTCGGTTGAACTATTTTAGTACATAACCTCTTTGTGCTCTTCACGTACGACCATTATCCTTGGTGGCAAACATCTATGAAGAGGTCCTGCCTGTCCTTGTTCCATTGCAACATAAAACTCCATGCACCGAAAAGTCTCCTTCGCCGGTGGAGGCGATAACAATTTTACACTTCAACGAGTTTCTTTATGTCTTTTTAAAGAAGCTTGACACTCAGATCCTACACTTGGGCGAACTTTGGTTAGAAGAGACGACCGGACCATCCTCCGACTAATAAACTCGAAGACGTTTTATAACGGAACAAGCTGATGTCTTCACTAGTTTCCTCCAAGCCGGATGGAACTTGGTCTTGTTTCGGGAACCATCAGCCAAAATAGACAAGAGCCTTTCCTTGTTGTTTGGCCCCGAGTTATTGCCATAGCAACGTGACCACGATACGAGATGACGATGATGGGTCATGAGTTCACGAGTGGTAGGTACTTACTAATTAATCACGTTCTCACCCGAAGGCCACCCATATTCGAATTGGAATGGAATTCATGCTTATGCATTTTCAGTGGGGGAGCCATTTCAGTTTGATTCCAAATTAATTAACTTCCTCTAGTTTCGATTTCATTCTGGTTCGACTTCGCTTTTCAACTCTACGATTTTCTTTCTACCTCTGACAAGTTATTCAGATCACGAGGACTTCGTGAGCTTCACATAGTTGGGCTTATAATTTAAGCGAGAGAACAGAAGGACGAAGACATTGTGCAAAATCATTCGAATTGACACAGTACTGGGACCTCGAACTTCTGCTGATGTTGCCGAGAATTATGACGTTTGACAGGTTGTTACTTTACATTGGGATTCAATCTACACCGTGGCCGTCATCTTTGGTCTTTGAAGAGAACAGTGAACAGTTTTTGCGCTGGGAAATGTCCTTCGAAAAGGGGCATTGCTTTTTTCGACACTTCTTTCCTTTAATTTATACTCTCGAAAATCTAACAAGACTTGGAGACGCATGGTTTGATCTTTACTTTATAATACAAATCTATTTGAATGCAAAAATTTGAAATTAATTCTTCGAATTGAAAATGAATCATAAATAATCAAAACAGATTCCTTAAAAATCCTTGTTCGAAATAAAAGTGCAACACAAAGGCACAGTAAGCCATGCTTCAAAGTTGCGAAAACCTCATGGAGTGAAAAACCACGTTTTACAAGGTGAAAAAGACTTCTCGATGTGAGAGTTGGTATCAAAGCAACCGTTTTGAAAAGCAGCAGTATAAATTTCAAAACTGATTACCTTCAAACCAAAACTTAACTATTGAATTCAAAGCAACTAGACAACACTTCCTCTGAACTACTTAATTGACTTTGCTTTAGTGCTATTCACGCAGCATTCATTTCCCGCACTTCATAACAAATGATCTCGGTGCAAAGTTTCATGACGCTAGCAGCAAATTAGATTGTTTGTCTGTCTTTCCATTTGCTCGAATCCAATCTCTCTTTGCAAGTCAGATATCGCCTTGATTCAATTAGGCCCTGATACTCCGTCCCAATAGACGAGGTGAGCCACAAGTTGCAAGCGATTCTCGATTGAATTATTAAAATCCCATATGCAACTTATTGCTTCGTTTCTAAAGTTAGATCTATTTCCACAATGGCTGAGGACCCGTCCTTTGCTAGTTAGGCCTCGTTGTTTCTTTGGTTATAAATCTAACTGAAACAGATTACGTATCGCATAAATTGCACCATCAGGATCCGTTACAAGAATGAGCAAAATAGCCCGAAATTCGATTTGCATGGCTTACGAAGCCGCGGTAGTTTCATTGTCTTCGGTCGTTGGATTCATCCAATCCTGGAACTCTTTTTCACGTTTCCTCTCAGTTCTTACAGACTCACAGCAAATTGCACTTACGCATGCTGACACAGAACTGCTGCTCCCTCGTTCGAAGGGTGGTGTGGTTCAGGGCTTTTATTCAGTACAAGTAACAAAGTCAAACAGTAACATTCCGTTGAGTAGGGTGAACAAGCCAAGTAAACTGATTTGCCAATGCCAAGAAAATGCAATTTCGATATTTTCTTAACTGTTCCAATAAAAAGTAATCCCACGAAACAAGCACAGCGAGAATGTGGAGTTGGCAAAACATTTTCAATATTTTCGTCGTGTTCCTGTTTTTTTTTGTAGGAGCTCTGTTGCAATAGGGTAAGAAACGGGTTTTAAACAGTACATGCATCACCTAGAACGGTTGATAAAGTGGTATGTAATCTGCAAATGAAACTGCCTATGTGTAGACGTAAATCCCTCTGCTTACTTCTTATCTATCGGAACTTAATTTCCGAAACGAGCATTAGCCTCAGAAATTATCAGAGCCATGCAATAAAGATCCCAGTTGCAGGTACTTAAAGCATTCAGCACCGAAATATAGCATAGCATAGCAAAGCATGTTCCGACTAAACATAATCCTGGGTTGGCTGTTGTAGAGACAATGGAAGCGCCAGAAGAGCAGTCTGGGTATGACAGGGTCTTCATCCATCGATCTCTTTGCACAACACCTGGCCAGGTCTTTATGATCAGCAAGGGATGGGAGGGAAGTGTTGATTATATGTCTACTTAAGAAGATGCTGAGAACTCATGCTACCTTCATAGACATCTAGAGTTGGAAGTTGGATGGGATTGTGCGGGAGACTTTCCTTGGCGAGAAAGCTTATGTATATAGGTCGTTGGGAGTAACGAAGCTAAGAGAGTTAATTCAGTCCTTTGTTGTCCGCTTTTCTTGGCTGGAACACAGGCGTTTCCTACTTGTATCCAGGCTCCAAATCCAAGGGTATGGTGCCTTTTCTTGCGTGAGAGGTAACCTGTCGGTTGGGGCATGAGCACTAACTCTTGTCCTAGCCTTTTATGGCTCATGGTTATAGCGCCATTTCTGAAAAGAGAAGAAGGACACGCACACGCACGCTCACGCTTACACACACACACACGCACACACGTATGCACTCACGCACACCAAATATTCACACACAAGGATTTTTTGACGTTGTTGATAGATCGATCATAGCACTGGTTACATACATAATGGTTTGTTTGTAAAAAACATAAAAGTTTTAAAATCATAAAAAAAATCAAGATGGAAAGCACTCACCTCGAAGTTGGATCAAAAAAAATCCAGCTGGAATGGAGTCTGCTGCTATTGCTGCTGCTGCTACTTCTGTCAAATTCCTATAATATTTGGGCTCATCACGTCACTAATCATTGCATTGCATTTCGCGCGTTTATTGGAAATGACTAAACGGAGTAGTGATTAAAAATCCTATTTCTCAATTACCGGCTTGAATAGCAGAGAACCGCACAATTCCAGCAGTGGTTCTTCATCACTAAAGTTGTATACTCGGCTTGTCCTCTTCGTGACAAAAGCATTGCATAAATCCACGTTTAATTATGTTGCACTTTTACAAAATTTTGATTAATTTAAAACATAATTTTACACCGCAGAAAATATTCATTCGTCTGGTTTTCAGAGCAGTATAACGATTTTTTCGGCAACTTATTATTTGATTTTTCTGCTGTTTCCCCACAACAATTAAGTCACAATTTTAGCCTCCAGTTTGATAAAACCACACACGCAAGAAGCAAATCTCCAGTTAGCCAGACTTCTGCCTCCAGTTTGAAACTAACCTTTAACCGCACTTTAACGCCCGTGAGTGTAATTTCAACGTTCAGTTCTAATTAGTTACGAAAACCGTTTTATCTCACTAATCTTCCATCAATTTTGTTCACGCCAGAAAATTTTATTTTCGGATTCACTGATTATCGCAGTTTGTGCTTCCGGTTTTCTTCAAATTGGCTAAAAATACCGATAATTAATTAAATTGGAGTAAAGTTCGTTGGAAGCAATTAATCTAAGAAGGTTAAATAATGCTTCATTTAGGTTTATAACGGTTTGGGACTTTAGTCCTAGCCCCATGTGGCCCATTACTCGCCATTACTTGCTCTCTGAAAAGAGAAAAATGTTCTGATGATAGAGATGTGGTCACACACTTTTATCCTAGCATTTAAAGCTAAGCAACGCAAGTAACCATTAAGCACTAAAACGTGGCACTAAATCACCATTATATCTTCACATAGAGCAGCACTTAAATGCCATAAAGATCTTTATTCAGATATACTGCTAATATAATGCTAAAATAGGTGAAACAACGTGCTAATATAATGCAGAAGTGACAGCTCGTAACAATGCTGTAAATGGACCTAAACATAACTGTGAACTGATAGCCCGTTTTTGGCACTGTTATGAGAAATTTTGAAATTGTTCTTCACTGATGAAGTGTTTAAGGACAATAATACCAATATAATGTCAAAACGAAGCACACCCAAGTAGCACACTAGGGTCATAATTAGTTGTAGTAACTTTGATTATGACTTAGCAAGCCATATTTATGTTATCCTAACCCAATGGCAACAAGTGTGCTACTAGGGCACTCTGAAGCTTTTCCGTGGGTTAAACAATCGGTTACCCGTACAACTCTATGTTTTTCTTTTGGAAGCTTAATAGATGTTAGTATCTGGGATATTTTTATGACGATACTGTTTTGGCCACCTAATATCATCGCTACCATCATTATAAGAAAAATGCACTCTTTAGTTATGACTAGATGCAGCAGGTGCAACGAGTCTGCTACAACCACATCTTCTATTACATCGATCGACAATGTTTTTGTCAGTTTTACGTTTTCACGATTTTAGGAAATTTGGTAATGCCGTCGTAGCTACCAGATTGAAAATCATTGTTGGTCCTTTTGGAGGTAAATGTTTGTTCGAAGTAGTGTCGAGTGTTGTCCAATGCTGCAGCATTTCAAACATCCATGGAAAGTTTTGCAGTTGACTACCCTCAAAATGATTAAGGGTCAGGAACATAGGAAATTATCAATATTGAATTACCTCTAATGAAAGCTCTGACAGGCGAGTCACAATTAAAGCTTCGGATTCGAACAGATAATTTGAATCCAGTACTTTCGATGCCAGACTCCAATATTGGAAGGATTTTGTCTACATAGGGTGCTAAGAATTCTTACACATTTTTTTGGTCTACCCTTTGCGTAGAAGATTCCAATGATCATGGGTATGAACAATAAACTATCGTGAATGTTGAACCATATCGGCCAAACTTGATCAGTTCTTGATCGTTTTTGAACAAGGGTAATCCTTCAATGTTGATGTTTATGCTCACCAATTTTGGATTGTTCGAAACATTTACGAATGCAGTTTTCTAAAATATGAACTAATGAGTACCTTCTGACAAAAAATAATGTCATGTCTTTTAATTACGAAAACCCTGATGCCAATATTGTCCACCCCTTAAATCGACGATTAAAGCTTTGAGTCGTCTTGGAAATTTCCGGAACTGTTTTATCTAGGTGGTTCAATTTTTGTAACAGCCGCTTCAATGCATCCTGTGAAATGTTGTATTCCAGTTTTGAAGGAAGAAAGACAAATTTTCATTTTGGCTACTACATAGAACAGATTTATCAGCGAATGAGATCATCAGGCGATGAAATGTTCCACTCTTCACTATAAATCAACTTTAAATTCTGTGAATGAGTTTGAAGGCGTAGTACTGGCTGATATCAATATGATCAGGTGAGTCATGTTGAGAAGTATCGTAGTTTCGACGTTTGCTTTTCACTTTTTCCCGTCCATACTGGTTTTTGTT
>JASCZW010016295.1:0-18974 GCA_034211315.2 Aedes japonicus | reverse complement strand
CGAGTTTTTGACAGTGGATTTCACGTTGTCAAATGCAATGAACGAATGGTCACTATACGTATGCAAATGTACCATATTCTAAAACAACGCTTTACACTATTAACACAGCTTTTTTTCCTTTTTGGGTCATATAAGATACCTTAAGCCTGAAGAGGTTAAGGTTATCCAATATTTCTTTGGATGGCAAGATCTTTATATCTATTAGATAAACTATCGAGCTTTTGGTAGTTGTTAAGTATGATATGAGCTCATGGAAGTCCAAAGGTATACGCTGAAATAAGTTTTGGTTATTCTTAGTTATACAACTACTCTCAGGAAAAAAAGTCATCATTCTTTACTAGTTTACGGATACAGTATGAACTCAAAGAAGTTCATAGATCTACGCAGAAATAAGTGTTGAGGTGAAATATTGTTTTTGGACTCCCAACTAATCTCTGAATATATTAGTACAAAGCAGTTTTTGATGAAAAAAAAACATCAATTAAACCCAATATTTCATTTTATCTCTGTATCTCTACGAATATGAACCAAATCCATAAACTACCAGAATATCTCTGATATTTTTTAATTTTCAGGGATTTCTGAACTTCTAGAAATATGAACCAACCAAACAATCCTTATTTTTTTATTCACCGCACCAATAAGACCACCTTTTGATGTCCATAAATAATGCTCAAATTTGAGAACCCAAATTTTGATTGTGATGTTCGGGTCGTTAAACCATCAGTATACTATAAATCAGAATTTAAATTCATCAACATGGTCTGAACTATGGACGTCGAAAGGTGGTCTTATTGTTTTAACATAAGCAGAGTATGTAACTTCTTAAGTGGTGAAAGAAAAAATATTAATTAAGCCAGATGAAAATTAAGGTTATTCCTTGCCTTTAACCAAAACTCGAGCTAAATTAGTTTACGGAAAATGAAAGACAAGCCTCCAATTATAACCACTGTGTATCCAATTCGGGGTTTGGTCTTATTGTATTGTCCGTTACTGTGCATTCGACTTACATATCTGAACCTCTTAGAATATAAGCTGAACAATGCATTAGGTTCTAAGTAATATTGGGAGACTCTCTGCGTCTACTTTCTCTTTGCGTTCCTATGGCTAAGCAAAAACATGTTTAAGTATTTTTAACACAGTACTGTAAAATAAAGTATAATTTAGGATCGGATACGTTGACAACATCAGCAAATTGATTAATATACAAACTACTAACAAAATAGAAAGTCTACAAAGAGAATCTCTCAATGTTACTTAGGACTAAATGCATTGTTCAGCTTGAATTCATAAATAACCATTTCTCTGGTTACTCTTATATAGAGTATGTGTCCCTTGACTCAGCCTAATATGCAACAATCGATTACATATTTTATTATAACTCATAAGATATTTGAGCTGGAAGCATCATTTAACTAGCTATACACTTGCCAAGACATGCTTAATAAACCATCTGGTAGTCTGTATCACGTAAAGTTACACAACTCATTTTATGAAGTCAGAAACTTGCGAGGAATATGGATGTAATATTGGTCTATGGGTGCCAAATTGGGTCTAATCATGGATGCAAGTTCGTCTCATTCGATAGATTTGTTATTAGATGTTGTCTACGTACGATTTTTTTCTTGATTTTTTGATTCAAGGCGTTGCCAGCTATATTCGCTCTACCCAAGAAACAATTTCACAAATCAAACTATACTTCAACTTATAAGAAACAGTTAAGTGACTTTTACATATAATTAAGCGGCCATTCGGCAATTAAAACATTATAATTCACTCTACACAGATTTTATTCCTTTAATTTGTGTTAAGATAAGCCATATGAAAAACATTCAACCGAAACTCAAACATTTTTATTGTAAATGTTATGAATAACAACATTTTAAATACGCTCTCCACGCAACTGGCCATAGTTGGGAACCTAGAAAAAAATATGTTCCTAACATTGGGTCTATGGTTCTCAAGTTAAATCATAGTTATTTTACCTATGTGACCTGTTTGTTTATAACGTGTGACTATATTCTGTACATCTTGGCTGCAATATTCGGATTATAGTATCAAATTCGGCAAATTTAGATCATTCGAAGATCGCGCAGAAAATCTGTTCAGCTTAACCAGTAAAGCCATTATGTCTAAAAAGTTGAGGAAATTTGAAAATTACGCGGAAGTTAACAACTTTCTATTGAATAAATATGTCTAAATTGCTGTGAAATATGTATAAATGTTGATAGCAACATAATTTTGTTGATTATCGCCGAAATAATGACATATTTGGTACATAGGCCGAATGAAGGAGCTAGGCTAACATTACATCCCATTACCCTATCTTAAGACCTAACTCCATTTAAATTTTTTCAATATCAATATAACATTTTACTTAGATACTCAGAGGTACAGGGACCTCTGGAGTTACAAAGCTTATCCACAAACTACTTATGTATCTCTATTTATGCTTGTAGATTTTAAGTCCTCAACTGCAGTGAGTTTGAGCTTAGTGAGCTCTTTGACTCTCCAACTAATTGCTTGTTTCAGCTTATAGCATTCTGCAAACTTCCATGAGTATATTTATGTGTATATGTATATTTTGAAGAAAGTCTTCATGATTTCTTGGACTTTGCGCTGCATTTCCACTAAATAGAAAAAGTGGTGCCAATTCGTATGTAGAGAAATATGAGAATAAAATCCAGCAATATGAATCTCCTTCGAACAATGTGATCAAATAAAACGAAAAGCGATATATGCATTTCAGTGTTAAGTTTTCCACTATATGGTTTGTTTGAGGATGCGTCTATCATAAACTTCCATGCCGACTCAGGTTGGCAATTAACTCCAATGTTCAATGATACACCCCATTCCATTCCAGCATAAGTAGGTCGTACAAACAATCATTTTAAGTAATATGTAAGTTTTGCGATATAAAAGATATATAAATTATCGTGTTCCGAACTTACCAACACAATAACTCATTGATCGACAAAGATTTTTCATTAGGGCCTAATTGACAAACCGTAAATTTCTCGTCATTGAAAACTCGTCTATTTAATCCCCCGCGGTCATTTCGTAGAGGAGTTCACCTATCCGATAGAATTGGAGGTTAGGGAACGTCCATTAATTACGTCACGCAAAAATTGACTTTTTTTATCCCCCCCTTCCCCCTTGTCATGTTTTTTGTATGAACCTCCAAATTTTTTTGTATGGATCGTCACGTTTTCTCAAACTCCCCCTCCCCCCTTACTGCGTGACATAATTAATGGACCTTCCCTTACATGGGTAGCCTTTGTACCACGTGAAATTTACGGAAGAACCCATTGCTTACGTTTGTCTGTTAGGGCCTAATGATAAATCTTTTCTGTTATATTCTTTATCATTGCAAGACGAAGCTCAGTGAACATCCATCCTTTTCTTGTATTTTTGGCAAATTTGAGGTCATACATTGTAGCCACATAGCCACATTGATTATATTGACTTTGGAAATTAGATTTAATTCAAATGAAATAGTAAGGTACTTTTTAGAGACAGTAGTGATATTCGAATTAAAAAAAATAGCCCAAATGCCCAAATATGGTTGCAGTTACTACAAAATAAAAACCACATACTGCGCTGCGACCGACCTAAACTGGATGGGAAACACATAGGGAAAACTATTTTACCCTAAAAGGTTGAGAAAAGTTAGAAATTGGATACAACAGAATTTAGCGAATGGATTTCGTTGAACTCACATTCAAACACCGTGAGAAAAGTGCCTATGAATATAATACACAAGGGAACGCATCATTTGTTTTTCAATAAAATGAAGGTGAGAAAAAGCTATTCAGATTCCTTGTCATACTCTATTGTGATTTCCACCGATCATTCTAATTTCGTGGAATAATGACCGCTTGTAGTGGTTGTTTGGATAATCCAGAGCATGAGCATGATTGACCGCCCACGAATGCAATTCCATTATTGCCAGATCAGCTGTATTCACACAAAGAACCAACAGATGATGTTTGGGACTAACATACATCTTCAATGTATAAAAACTGGTGATCCATTATAAAGCAATACCGGCGCCGGCCATGCCCGAATGGTGGTCAAGTAGGGAAAGGGAAGGAACGTGTAGACAAGATACTCACTTTGGAGGAAGCCGAGGAATCCTCTGCACTTCGACAAGAAATCACTGGGATATTGGATAGTTGGAGGAAAGGTTAGCAGCAGAGTTCGTTTTGGTTAACGATACGCTGAAAGTATGTAGCACTATCCGCCAGAATCAATGGGCCGTTCTAATGTGACTGAAAAGAGACAAGCATAATAAAAAACAAAACAAAACAAAATAGACAAAATAAAACAGGATATTAGATATTGTCTTCAAAACTTGGTAGAACTAAATTATTTGATGCTTTGCAAACCAACTCTTGATGCTGCTGGACCCGCAGCTGCTGCCGACGGCACTCGTCTACATCAAGCGGCCGTCACCGACGTGTCAGAAACCTTCCGGTATTTACATGATATTTGCGTCTAATACACTCTTCTTGCACCGATTAATTTACCAAACTAAGCCTGCACACAGACTCAAAATTCACTTTGGCACGGTTTTGGTATTTTCCTAGAATATCTAGTTATAGATATTGGCACTTTATTTCTGCTCAGATTTTCCGTCGTCAATATTCTTCTTCAGCTCGATGCAAGCAGCAGCAGCCATTCGTGCCGTTCGTTTTCACTTCACAATTCACTTTTTCCACTGTTATTGCGTTGCGACCGGAATGAAAAATATCACCAATCGACTTCGAACGACCGTAACTTTATACTTACAATTGTTTAACCAAGTTTTCGCCGTTTTTCACCGTTGCACTTCATTTCACTGCCACCGAGAACCGTGATCCTAGCAGTGGTTGTTTTTATTATCCAGATCCATCCTAAAATTAGTACATAAATAAATTATATATATATAATATGGTACATATATATTTATAAATCCTTACCGCAATATTAAACTGCCACTCCTATAAAACATAAGCAATCAAGAACAACGAAATTTTGTTGTTTAGAATTGAAGATGAGAGATAACATTTCGACATGGAGTTTTCATAAGGGCCAGTGTCACAAACGTAAACAACGGCTTCTTCCACAAATTTCTCGAGAATGCTAACTAGTGAATTACCACGATGATTGTACAGAAGAGGAGTTCCCCTTTACAATAGAAGTGATAGTTTACTTGAGCGAGTTTGCATTTTCAATAAATTTGCGGTAGAAGCCATTGTTTACGTTTGCGACATTGGCCCTTATGAAAACTCCATGTCGATTTTGATTCCTCTTTGTACTCACACAATTCCGTGTTGGTATGTTCATAGTGTAAAAAATTGTAAACAGAGAGGAAACGATAAAAATTATGCGCTGGTGTGTGTGCGAGTTTAACTAGTTTATAGCATGATTTTTCCTATGACCATATGGTCTGTGTCTTCGATATATACTGTTGGCAGAATCACAGGCAGGAAATTAAGTTTTCGAAACGATCAAATAATGCCTGCTTCCAATATTTTGGGTGTACCATATAATAGCAAAGTATTAAAAAGCCAAAACAACGATGCTGTAAGTTCAAAAAGATCGTACTCGAAAAAAATTTTACAGACAAAAATGATCACCAAAAATTCATTTTATATTGGATATTTTTTACATTATCATGTAATAACTACACACATATAAGCCTTGTTTTTGTAAAATGGGTTTATTCAACTTGATACCCGCACTTTGGACATAACACTACCCATTAAATCCTGTGCAACACTTTCTTTATCTCTCTTACACACTTTCATTCACTCTTTCTTCAAATCCCAGTTGTTTTTGAAGACCTTCCCTGTTTTCCAGAGCATGTTCGTCAGAATCACTAATAATTTTTCTATTGGGTGACCTTCTGGCGAGTTTGGCGGATTTGCCTCCTTCGGCACAAAAACAACATTGTTGGCTTCGTACCACTCCATCGCGGGTTTCGCGTAACGGGATGATGCGAGATCTGGCGACAATAGAATGTCACCTTTTTGGCACCGGAGAAATGGCAGTAGGTGATTCTGGGGGCATTCTTCTTTATATATTACATCTTGGCAAATTTGTTGACCTTTTTCTTCCAGACCTTCTCCGAAACATCCAGAAGGGACTTGCCGACGAAAAACTCCAAGTTCGGGATCTTCTAGACGTCCGCTCTAATGTACGTCTCGTTGTCCATTACGATGTATTTTGGCTGCGCCAACCATTCGGGGTACAGCTTCCTGGCGTGATATTTGGTCACCTTTTTCTGTTTATCGGTCCGGTAAACGCATTCCTTACCTTAAAGACTTGAAGTCCAGTTAAATTTCTCGTTCAGGTTGCGCGAGTGACCGAGTGAGCATGTGTGGTTGTGTTTCGCCGGGTGAGACGCGTTGGTGATGGAGTGCATAGTTGGTTGTGATCTACATTGTTTGTTTGCCGTGTTCGTCGGACCACCCTATCTTGTAACAAATAAACCACAGTCTCATTTTGCAAGTGACTTCGCGATTCGTACTGTTGGTGTAGACCGATCCAAATTGGCTCTCCGGCGTTGAGATGAATTGCCTTGTTTTCCTAATGAGGTACCAGTATCACCAGTGGCCCCAATAGTGTCCTTGCTGTTGGTTTAAATCGGTCCAAATCGGCTTTCCAACATTGTAAAACATCTCCTAGTTTCCCAATGAAAAACCACAATCACACTTTGTGAGTGGCCCTAACAGCCTTACTATTGGTTTCAATCGGTTCAAATCGGAATTCGGTACGAATTTTCAAATATTTCAGCTTATCGTTAACCGAATTGAATCCTGCTGCTACCCAATCCTGTTATTTAAAATCCCAGTGATTTCTCGTGGAAGTGCAGTAGACTCCGCGGTTTCCAATAAAGCGAGTATTGCGTTGACATATTCCTACCCTTTCCTTACTTGATCTGCATTCGGGTGGGGCCGGTGCCGGTATTGCCTTAGTTTGGAATAACCAGTTTTTACACATTGAAGATGCATGTTAGTCCCAAGCATCATCTGTTGGTTCTCTGTGTAATAACAGCAGATTTGGAAACAACGGAGTAGCAAACTCGGGCGGTCAATCGTGTGCATGCTCATGCTAATTAACTTGCCCATTCAATAAACACCTTGCTTACCAATTGACATGCATTTTTGAGATTGCGATTTTTTTTTTGTGTTTCTTAAATGAGATTTTTTTTTGTATATCCAACAACTACATTTTTTGTGCATCTAGAAGTTTACCAATGAACATGCTTTGCCAGACACATTTTCACTGAATGGAAGGGACTGTGCGAAAATTGGTTCCAGCGTTGGAACCAATTTCCTTCGTAGGGTGTTAACGTTTGTTTCGTTCGTATGGCACTACACCACCAGGGTACCATTCGAGAAGTTGTGTTAAAACAGAACTGCATTGGAAGCCAACCCAATTGCGTTGATGGTAATCCACTTGAGGAGACCGAACATGGTGATATCCAGCTGGAACCCAAGAATATATGTCAGGACTCAAGGAGGTGATTTTTGACGTCCTAGAAACGATGCTCGCTACGTCTTTCGTTTGATCGTTTGGTTAAGGTTTTGTGCAGGTTTCGGAGGCTTTTGTTTCACAACGATGTAATGCGGTAAAGAATCCGTAAAAATATTTAGCTTTAAACTTTGAATAGGACAAGAATTTGTGACCATGTCCCTACCGTCAAAGGCCAAACTTATTCTCAGAAATTTTTCTCTTTTCAGAAAGTGAGTTAAACGTTTACACGAGACGTAATTCATGCTTGTCAAAAGTCAGGAATCGTAAGGATTCAACAAAAGATGTGTTTGATTGAATTTATTTTCTCATCTCTTTCATCCAGGGATCTGGCGGACGGAGATTTTCTGTAGTCAACATTTCTAACAACCAAACGTCAAAAAATTCATTGTTTGTAAACAATGCTGGCGTTCCTGTACTTGGTAACAAACGTCAGACGGGCCTTATTCAGGCCAAGTTAGCCTGGCCCCTGCTTTCATCTCATTCTTATGTGCTAAAGGACGCTTACACGGTTCACTCAATTTTAAATCGTTTTTGACTCCCTTTAGTCAAAAATGGAGTAACTCATAAAGGGTGTCCACGATGAAATTGCCACACTATGAAATTGCTCTAACTTTTTAACCGTTGGGTAGAATTTAATGAAAATTTAGGTAGTTTGGTTGATAGTGCATTATTTACATCCTGCAAGTTTTTAAAGTCCTGTGATCAAAACTCGCGGAAATGGATTCGAAAGAACAGCTCGTGCGTGATAAAATCTTGCGCATTCATCACGAGAACAAGGATCTCTCGCATCGTTCCATCGCAAAAACGTTGGGAATCGCGAATTCCAGAAGTGAAGGAAAAAGTATTCCGTACAACACCAAAAATCACAACCGCGTAGTTGGGGCCTTCAACCGAAATTCGGAACGCCTCCGTTCGGGATGTGGCTAAGAAGCTGCACCTAAGCCGAAGTTTTGTCCAGAGAGGCCAAAACTCAAGGCTGGGCTTCGAACGTTCAAGGTACAAAAGGCCCCTAATCGCGACGAGAAGCAGAACAAGTCCGCCAAAACCCGTGCCAGGAAGTTGTACCTCAACATGCTGACGAAAGTTGAATGCTGCATCATGGACGACGGAACATATGTGAAGGCCGACTTCAAACAGATCCCGGCAACCTGTTTTTCACGGCCAAGGATAAGTTCAGCGTTCCGGAGCATGTCCGCACTCAGAAGATGTCCAAATTTGCGAAGAAAATTCCTGGTTTGGCAAGCCATCTGCACGTGCGGAAGCGGAGTGCACCTTTCGTGACCCAGGACACGATGAACGGACAGGTGTACATAAAGAGTGCCTCCAGAAGCGGCTGCTTCCTCTTCTGAAGGCCCACAACGTCCCAACAATCTTCTGGCCGGATTTGGCCTCATGCCACTACTCCAAGGACGTGCTGAAGTGGTATGCGGACAATAAGGTCAATTTCGTGCCGAAAAATGTTCAACCCTCCCAACACTCCGGAGCTCCGCCTCATCGAGAAGTACTGGGCGATTATGAAGCAGCACCCTTCTTAAACGACCTAAGGTAGTGAAGACAGTCGAGGAACTGAAGAAAGTATGGGTTTACATGCAAAAAACGGTTGATTCACAGGTTGTGCAGAATCTTATGGCCGGGGTTAAGGCCAAGGTGCGGGCATTTGCGTATGGACTGTAAATAAAATACGAGTAACATGGTAAAATGAAGTTTAATAGTTATTTCTCAATCGCTGAAAATTTGATGGCAATCGGATGAAAACTCGAATTTTGCGAATCAATTTTGTGTGTGGCAATTTCATCGTGGACACCCTTTATATCAAGCTGAGCAATGCATTAGGTCCTGAGTAACAATGGGACACTCTCTTTGTCGACTTTTTCTGTGCGTTTCTACGGCTATATAAACACAGATTCAAGTATTTTCAAAACAAAGTACGGTAATATATAGTGTAATTAAGGATTAAATACGTCAAAAACCTCAGCAAATCATTTAATAGACAAACTATTAACGAAAGAGAAAGTCGACGAAGAGAATCTCTCAATGTTACTTATGACCCAATGCATTGTTCAGCTTGATATGAGTAAATCAAGCTGAACAATGCATTAGGTCCTAAGTAACATTGAGAGATTCTCTTCGTCGACTTTCTTTTCGGTTAATACGATTTGCTGATGTTTTCGACGTGTTGGATCCTTAATCACAGTTTATACTACCTTACGGTATGTTGAAAATACTTGAACATGTTTTTACATAGCCGTAGGAACGCAAATAGAAAATACTTAGGACCTAATGCATTGTTTTGCTTGAAATGTGACTGGGATTGACAAGTTGACATATCTAAGACACCGACGTTAAGATATGTCGACTTGTCAATCCCAATCACTTTTAGTCATATATGAGTGACTTCAGTTTTGACGAAAGTGAGTCAAAAACGATTCAAAATATAGTCAAATTGTCCCGCCGTGAGCATGTGTCGGTTTCAGGGGACATACATTAACATGACATTTTGGTAATGTGCGGTTAAAGCTTATGTCCCAAGCGTTTGAAGAGAAATGGGACATCACCTTCTTAGACTAAATTTTTTCAACGACCGTTTTTAAAAGCATTTTTGTTCTGAACACCAAACAGGGCACCAATGTTTAATTTCCCTTTTCTTTTTATATCTGCTGAAGGCTACGTGGGTTTCCCGTGTCTTTTAAGGTAGATATCAAATCCTCCATATCTCCTACGGTTTCATGGACGTGACCAGGTGAGCGATCGAGAAGTTTTTCGTGGGGATTATTGCAGCAAAGAAACGTATCAGTAGTTGGTTCCGTTTCATGGTGACATCTCTTCTTAAGTATGTGTTGGAGTAACATTCCCTCCCACTCCCTCACAGTTGTCACATTTACAAGGACGTTGTCAGAGTTGATTTTGTCTACTGGAGGCGGCATGTCCGGTATCTAAGGGTTCAAAATCATCCCCCAGGTTTACTGCTGAACGACAACGGATCCAGATGTGAAAGTTCTCTTAACAGTAGATTTAGTCTTCATCTTCAAAAATCTTCAAAACTAAATCAAAACTAAATCAATTCAACGCAAGCAATGGACGCAGAAGTTTTTCGAAAACATGATAATCACAAATCGTGGGATTCACCTCAAATGTGGTCTAAAGAATGATAAAACATCAAACATCACAAAAGCTTTCCGACTCACTCCAATGTCAGGTGATCCGCTGAATAAAACATAAACCCATTGACTGGAACGTTGGGAGGTCTGGAGCGATGTGCTACACCTCGTAATTCCCATGGTGTATTAACAAGCGCCAGAACTCAACAAACTGTCTTTCATTGCAGTAGCACGGGGTTAATGAATGTAACATCAACTTGAACGAGTCAGTCTAGACAAACATTCCGAGAAGTTGTTCTCGTGTTTACCACCCTTTCTTCTTTTATCATAGTTCTTCTGAAAAACTCCGAAAAGATACTCAACCAAAACAAAAGCGAAAGTTGTACTTGGTCAGTAGGTTTCAACCTTACAACGTTGTTCCCTGATTACTCATATGTAGATTCATGTTTCAGAACCATTTCAACCTTACTTCTCCCTTTGTCAGCTTGTAAGCGCCATCAATATGTGGGAAAATTTCCTCTACTCAGCCTAACGGCAGCTCCCAGCCAAGGTCAAGGTTGAATCAGTAAGACACATTAACTGTTGCAATTGGAGCAGTATTCCAGAACCTAGCAATTATTAGCTCAATTTCGATGCCTTTGCACCTTTCATTCCTATTTACTATCTCTGAACTGATTCCTCTGGCATCTGGAACCCAAACACTGTGCCCACACACCTGTTCACGGTTGATTGTACGGAGGATTTTTCGATCGTTTAAAATCCCGTATGGTGCTCGGCTGTTGCTGGTTAGGTTTTACTATTATTATCGTGTGTGTTATTCTTTCTCTTCCAGACAGACAACCTCGAGCGCGTTTCATTTGCCGCGTTTCGAAGAAAAACATACAATTAAACCGATTTTTCTCAGCTCCAGGTCTGTTATTAGCTGCACACCGCTAACCCAATCCAAAAGGGGGGGGATTTACGATGTATAAAAAAGATGTTAAACGACTTGATTGCTTTGGTTGCCCACACAGAGTTCGAATTTGAATACAATTATCTGTGATCGCGGCTCGTTTCAATGCATTTTCGAAAGACGAAGGAAAACAATCATGATCTGTGTTGAGGAAAGATATTTCTTCTTTCTTCGAGCATGTTCGAAAGGGCAAGTTCATGCGCCACATAGGAGGAGCTGTTCTTCAATGACCTGGGGAGAAATTAGAGCGATCTCAATGAGTGCCCCGCATCATATCCACTTATTTGAATTAAAAATCAGGCAGTGAATTAATAACAGCAATCATTACAAGAAAAACAAGGGGTCATTTCTTTGTCATACGCACAGGAAACTCCCGTCGGGAAATCTCGTGCCAAAAATCAGGACGAGCGAAATGATTTTTTTTCATTTCGTTCTGATTGAAACCTCCGAATTGGTCCATCTTCCATTATTATATGCTAAGACATGTTTGGTTGAAAAGTGACTTGTCTTGGATGGTATGTTAGTGTATGCAGTGCTGATAAATTGGTTTGACGTGTATTCCTTGCACTGTGAAGTTGTGCCGAATTTTCAAGAATATGTTGAAACAGGAAACATGGCTCTGTAAAGTCACATAATTTGATTGAGCTTTGTACGAATACAGAACCTAAAAGGTTCGCTTATTGATAAGATGATTCACTCATGGGATAGTTCTCTGAATACATTTAAGTGGAAACCACGAAATACGCCGAAGAGATACTCCCCATTCCGTTCGATTTTTTCACCACCTGTGACGATACATTCGCAACGATGCGATGGTAGGAATGCACATGGAATACGGCTTGAATACTAGTTGGTTACCTGTTTTAACCAGCTTTTTAAAAGCTCAAATTAAAATCGGAGGTAAAATGTCTAAAAACATAATCCAAGAGTATCATTGAAAAAAATCCTCCATTCGACACAGTGCACACTGGTCCAGAAAACGCATTTAGTTAGTAAGTATAGACTGTTCCAAAAAATATAAATACACTTACTTTCTCAAATAAAAAACAATAAATAACAATGTTTTCTTTTCATCTTAAATTCAATTTGCTTGATGTTTTGTAAGGTAGGTGATTTTTTTGCATTATTCGCTAGTTTCATGTGTTTTCTCAGCTTCGCCTTTGTCAAAGCCCAGAAAGTTTCGATAGGACGAATGGGCAGTTCGATAGATGTACTTCCTTTGGTACAAATACGACATTGTTCCTTTTGTACCACTCTAGTGCATATTTAGAGTAATGACAGGATACAATATCAGGCCAAAAGATTGCAGGCTTGTTATACTGTTCGATCAAGGGCAGCAACCTTTTTTTTGCAGACACTCCTTCACGTAAATTTGACCATTTATTGTGTCTGTCGTAATGAATGGACGAGATATTTCTTTACATTCGCATATTCACATCCACATCTGCTTGCCACACCATTACCTGCTTGCCGACTTTTTTGGTGTAAATGGCTTTCACTGATCCAGGAACATCCTTTCCCTTTCGGCGGGGTATAACATTGTGGTCCCAGCAGAGTTTTATAATCGAGTTTTATGTAGTTTTTATCGTCCATGATAGCACAGACTTATTTTTTGGTCAGCAGTTTGTCGTACAGCTTTTGAGCCCTCGGTTTCACAGATTCAGTCTGTTTGGTGATTCGTTTTGAATGTTTCTGCTTCCGATGAGTCTGCAAACCCATTCTCTCCGTGGCCAAAGGACTTAGCGTTTTCGTCACATATTGGACTGATGCTAAAGGATGGCGCTTGAAATAGTCCCTTACCATTCTGTCGATTGTACAAAATAGCGCTGTTGTTGATACTTCCGTCATGCGGTTCGAATTGCACCGACGCTCACACTTTCTTCCATAGCCAGTTTTCTGATCGACAGATCACTGACGGTGCACAATCCGTTTTGTTTGCTTGGGAGAAAGATTTTCAAACTTCCAAGCAAAAAATTTAAAAAAAAATGACAACATCAGTTTAATTTGGATGTAAATGGCAAGTCGCAGCAAAAGTTGGTTGAATACTGCATGCATTTTGAATTGACGGTTAATCATAAGTGTATTTATAATTATCGGAACAGTCTCATATAAGGGTTTTGGCAACTGCCAACCCTGAAAAATGTCATAAATTCGAGCAATTGATCTGGCACCACTTGTATTTGTACAAACTTGAAGTAAACAGCACAACAGGCTTAAACAAATTTGGTTCCGATGTTGGTAGTTTGTTCTGATTCCGTTTGAAGATATTCATTAAAAGCATAGTGAAAAGTGCCGCGTAAAAAATGATTTGTTTGGAGCGAAATTATGGCAATAACTCGCGATGTGAAATGAATTTTGTGGGTTTCTTCCGGTTTCCAAAGAAATATAATATAAGGCAGAAATGGCTTGCATTCTGCGGCCTTTCAGCAGATTTCAGATTTTAGGAAGCCATAGGCTGTGCAGTATAAATACAAAATACTTTATATTTTGTTTTTCTCATTACTAATTATAACAAACTATACTACTTGCTCTTCTCTTTAAAGTGAATCAAAATTTGACAGTCGGTTTGGCTGTATTTTTTGACAGGACGTTTGGCTGCATAAGACAATTGTTGTCCGGTCTATATACAGTGTCTATAGCCTGTATCTCTTTGATTGACTTCACCACCAATTTTCCACGACGGCGCACATACTTGTTTGGCAGAGCTTCACTTGTTCCAATGCCATTTCATTAGCTAGTTCACAGACTTTGCCAAACATTTCACGCTGAGCTAGTTTCCGTCAAAATTTCATAATTTCCTTCGCTCGTTAAAAAGTTAAAAGCTAATTATTGCGTCTAATTTTTTTCGAACTCAGTCTAAAGGGTGTCCACGATGAAATTGCCACACACAAAATTGATTCGCAAAATTCGAGTTTTCATCCGATTGCCATCAAATTTTCAGGGATTGAGAAATAACTATTAAGCTTCATTTTACCATTTTACTCGTATTTTATTTACAGTCCATACGCAAATGCCCGCACCTTGGCCTTAACACCCGCCATAAGATTCTGCACAACCTGTGAATCAACCGTTTTTTGCATGTAAACCCATACTTTCTTCAGTTCCTCGACTGTCTTCACTACCTTAGGTCGTTTAAGAAGGTGCTGCTTCATAATCGCCCAGTACTTCTCGATGGGGCGGTGCTCCGGAGTGTTGGGAGGGTTGAACATTTTCGGCACGAAATTGACCTTATTGTCCGCATACCACTTCAGCACGTCCTTGGAGTAGTGGCATGAGGCCAAATCCGGCCAGAAGATTGTTGGGACGTTGTGGGCCTTCAGGAGAGGAAGCAGCCGCTTCTGGAGGCACTCTTTTATGTACACCTGTCCGTTCATCGTGTCCTGGGTCACGAAAGGTGCACTCCGCTTCCGCACGTGCAGATGGTTTGCCAAACCAGGAATTTCTTCGCAAATTTGGACATCTTCTGAGTGCGGACATGCTCCGGAACGCTGAACTTATCCTTGGCCGTGAAAAACAGGTTGCCGGGGATCTGTTTGAAGTCGGCCTTCACATATGTTTCGTCGTCCATGATGCAGCATTCAACTTTCGTCAGCATGTTGAGGTACAACTTCCTGGCACGGGTTTTGGCGGACTTGTTCTGCTTCTCGTCACGATTAGGGACCTTTTGTACCTTGAACGTTCGAAGCCCAGCCTTAGTTTTGGCCTTCTGGACAAAACTTCGGCTTAGGTGCAGCTTCTTAGCCACATCCCGAACGGAGGCGTTCGGATTTCGGTTGAAGGCCCCAACTACGCGGTTGTGATTTTTGGTGTTGTACGGAATACTTTTTCCTTCACTTCTGGGCTTCCGATCGGTGGCTAACCGTTCCTCGAACCGCTTAATCACTCGCGACACCGTGGAATTCGCGATTCTCATCGTTATAGCGATGGAACGATGCGAGAGATCCTTGTTCTCGTGATGAATGCGCAAGATTTTATCACGCACGAGCTGTTCTTTCGACTCCATTTCCGCGACTTTTGATGCCACACTTTAAAACTTGCAGGATGTAAATAATGCACTATGAACTAAATCCACCCAAATTTTCATTAAATTCTACCCAACGGTTAAAAAGTTAGAGCAATTTCATAGTGTGGCAATTTCATCGTGGACACCCTTTATAGTAATAGAAACACTGAAAAATAAAGTTGAGCATTACAGTTATTATAGTCACCTGTTTGATTTTCAAAAAAAAAAAAAAAAAAATTTCTCCAGCAATTTGTTTTAAACAACTAATTGTACTATAAAACACATTTGCTCTAACATTTGTATTTGAAATTTTCCATCTACGCTATATTCAGATAATTTTTATTACTTAAAAATATGAAAGCTTTGACGTATGAATCTCTCCTGATGTCTCCTACCGTAAGTGAAAAATTAACGATTTTCTTATAAAATTACGCCCTTTTCATATGTGTTTTACTCAATTTAAAAAAATAACCTATCTCCAGTTTTCAGACATGGTATGCAACAATACAAATCTTTTCAAATGCTGCTAAAAAATATTTTTTTTTGGTTCGCCTCAACTAGAAAAAACAGCATTTGAAAAGGCCTGTTTTGTTTACAAAACCAAAAAAACTTTTGTTTGACATACGAAAGAGACAATTTCAGCACACCAGAAGTTGTAACTTTTATTGTTTAAGAATCAATGCGAAGATAACTTTGCTGAAAAATTGGAAATAAAAAAGTTACAGCTGAATAACTGATTTTTATAGGGACACCCTAAGCTACGTAGGAAAAAAATCTCTTAATTGGTCATATCTAAAGGTACAGAAAATATTATACCATCAAAGTTCCTTGAAAACTTGTCCGAATAATGTATGCCTTTATTTTCGATTTCTCTGAAAATAAGGACCACCCTTGTTTTCATTCACGCCACAAAAAGCGCCTTGTTATTAGAAACGACTTGGTAGAAGGAAAAGTTTGCTCTACAAATTCAAACTTAGGACGAAAATGTATCTTCCAGCTAAATCCGCATTCTGTACCACTGTGCATTGTAGGAAAAACAGCCTCGCACTATTATTTTGGCTCTGTTATAGTGTAATCTCTTCATCGTGTATTGTGTTTGATACTCAAGCAACAACCAAACCGACAATATTGGTTGCAGCAACTTGATTGGGACTTAATTGTGTTGCATTGAAGTTATTGTAACCAACTTGCAACAAGTGTGCTGCTAGGGTATTCTGTGTAAGATGAACGCCTGACGACGGCCTTTTGATCAAAGTTGGACAATTTTCGTCTCATCAGTTCAGTTGATATGCGTTAGAGTGAACTTCAGACGATTGAAAACATGCCTTTTTGTCATCAGAGGCACCTTCCGGGGCTATGTGCAAGCAGGTTTGCCTCTATCAATCGTCGTCTGATACTAACAGTACTCACAGCCAAGTCTAAAGGGTGGACCGTATAAAATCCACATACACTCAAGTTGGTCTAACTTTTGATCCGTTGAGTAAAATTAATTGATTAATTTTGCGTAAACATATTTTAATGTGTATTGTTTATACTTGGGAGTTAACTTCATCAGGTGCGCAAAAAGTTATAAAAATGGCGACGAAAGAATAGTGTGCGCGAAAAAGTTTTGTACGAGTACCTTGAGAATAAGGATCTGTTGGATCGTGCCATCGGAAAAAGGTGGGAATCGTGAATTCGAAGGTGTCTGCTATCATAAAATGGTTCGAAGAACGTCTGACTGTTGATCGAAGCGAAGATCCGAAAAAGCCAGGTCAGATCAACGAGAACGATCACAAACGCGTGGTTGGGGCCTTTAAACGAAAACCGAACGCTTCAGTTCGAGATATGGGTAAAACGTTGCATATGAGAAATCGTGCAGAATATCAAAACTCGAGCTGGATTACGTACGTATAAGCTTCAGAAGCCCCCACCGTGACGAAAAAAATACGGTCGCAAAAACCGTACTCGTAGTTGTACGACAAGAAGTTAACGAAATCAAACTGCTGCCTAAATGATGACGAGACATCTGTGAAGGCGGACTTCAAACAGATTCCAGGAAACCTGTATATGACTGCTAAGGATTAGTGCGATGTTCCTGAGAACCTCCGGACACAGAAGATGTTGAAGTTCGCCCAGAAGTTGGACAAGCAATTTGTACTTGCGGAAAGTGGAGTACACCTTTCGTTACCGCAAGCACCATGAATGGACTGGTGTATTTGGAAGAGTGTCTCAGAAAACGGCTTCTCCCGAAGGCTCACGACGCGACGGTCCGACGATCTTCTGACCGGATTTGTCATCATGCCACTACAAGAAGGACGTGCTAGAGTGGTATAAGACGAATCATGTCGATATAGAGCCGAAAGATCTGAGCCTCCAAACATTCCGGAACTGCGCCCAATAGAAAAATTCTGGGCCATTATGACCATTATGGCCATTATGAGAAACTTCAAAAACGAAAATGCAATGTAGAAGAAATAAAGCATAGGAAACGAAAGCATGGGTTAGTATGCAAAAAACTGTCGATTCTGAGGTTGTGCAGAACCCTATGGCTGGTGTTAAGGCTTAGGTTCGCGCATTAGGATATAAATCAAAATAAATTTAATGAATGATGCCAAAACTCATTTGAATTTCGTTTTGCTCCCTGGAAATTAGGTGATTATCGGATAAAAATCCTTTGAAAACGAAATTGTTTGCAATCTTTCAAACAACAGACTCGATTCAGGCGTTATCTTTCATTCGTTTACCTGGAATATCCTATTAACTTCTGCAAAATCTAGCCTTCCCTCTATGTGCATTTGATAACGCAGAGAATTAAATGTTTCTTTCGAACTGCGAAGATCGTCTTTAATTTCTTTTGTAGTCGTGGCTGGATCATTCCGAATACAATCATCCAATCGATTCTGTGAAAAGCGCAATGCTTTTGGCTACAAGTTTCAGCCTTGGTCTTCAATTTAAAAGCGTTCCTGATTTTTAGGTGAAGCATCATACTGTTTTCTGTTCCTGCCTATACGATTAGCCTTTCTTGATAAGCATTTATCAAACTGTGCTGCTCTGGGATGCAATGTTTACGACGGTCAATTTTGTTTGTGAAAAACTAAGATAAAAACAAAAATCCAACCTAATTTTCATTTCATTTCATGCTTTTTGTTAACTTACTGCCAGATTACAAAACAAATCTTCCACTAAAAAGAAATTAGAGTTAAAAAACTCGGTATTACTCGCTGCTATAATTTGAACAGATACAAACGGACGCTTCAACAGGTTTGCATCAAAATGTTTACAATAAGAAATCGTTTTGCAACAATTACTGTGTCTGTTTGATGAGAGATGCCACTACTACATATGCAAATTATTTGTTGATTATATCGTTAACGCAAACACAAATGGAAAACATTGTGTCCAATTATCATACAGC